>CM033457.1:276335-315718 GCA_019425755.1 Amaranthus cruentus | reverse complement strand
AAATAATTGTCATATGCTTGAAATTAGTGTTAAGTGGTTTTTAAGGTTTTGATTTTGTCACTTCCAGAAAATGTTAAACTTGCTTTGCATGCACGAAACTTGGCACACCACACTATTTGGTATATATTGTGTTGAAGGGGTTAGAATCAAAAAATAATTGTCATATGCTTGAAATTAAGAGTTAAGTTAGTGTTAAGTGTTTTGAAACGTGACACTTTTAGCAAAAAATACTTAAACTTGGTTTTATGACGAAACTTGGACCCAAAACATTTGGTATATATTATTGAATTGAAGTGGTTAGAATCGAAAATAATTGTCAAATGATTGAAATTACGTGTTAAGTTGCGATTTTAACGTTTTTGAAGCGTTTTTGGCACTAACATATATATAATATTTTTTTCATAGTGTTTTCAACAAAAAAAATAGCATTTACTGCGGCTACTACGTTATTAAAGTCGGGGTAAAAAGTATTGAGTCCGTAAGTATTTATTATGTTTTTAAATTATAATATTATATATATTTATTAGAAAATCTAATTATACTTTTTAATAATTTCTTTTAAATATACATAGAATATATACGACACTCCAAGGGAAACACGCGAATTGACGGAAGCGGAAATACGCAAAGTGAAAGACAAAGTTGTCGTGTATCTTGCTAATTTATGTTGGTAGTTATGTTTTGTAGTGGTGTACGTTTATGTATATATGTATATATTATATATTATTATGTTTATATTATATATTATATAATTTATTTGTATATGCACCATTGAATTATTTATGTATATATATATATCTATATATATATATATATATAGAAGCTTTCTAGAGAGAGATAGAGCAGCGAATAATGAGCATCTAGCTGTTATTCAACGGCTATCTCTCCGGCACCGACCTCAGTTCACATGAGAGGGGGAAGGGGTAGTAGAGGGAAAGGAGGAAGAGGTAGAGGAGAGGAACAAAGAAGCTCAAATATAGTCACACGCAGCTGCACAGAAGGAATAGGAATTGGGAATCTGTTCGAAAATCAGCCGGAATTGATGACTGTGGATGACGGTCAATTAGAGAGGATGAAGCCTCTGGAGGAGAAGGAAGATTCGAGGGAGGAGTTCCATAGCCAAGTCCAAGGGGAATTTGAGTCCTTGAAAGCCCAATTAGCCAAATTGCAAACCCAGATTCAGAATATAGGGCTTAGTGAAATTCCCAGAGATTCTATGCCCAAACCGGACCAATTGAACCCCAGCATACTCGAGGACCCAGAGAATCCACAGGAATCTAAGAACAAGGAAAAGGCGAGCTACGATAAACATTTTCCAGAATTGGGAGGAGCTGAGGCCAGAGGCAGCAAATCAGTTGGCCAGCAACCACAGTTGCTCACAGCATGGAAAGATAAGGTATCGATTCCAACCTCTAAAACTGGGATGAACCTTAAATTCATTCCACCCTTGATTGAAAATGGACTCCAAATTGTGCACATTGAGAATTCTGTGAACCTGATTACTGCTTGGGAAAATGTTGTTGTGGTATATGTTGTAGGAGGTAATATATCAGTAGATATTTTGAAAGGTTTTATTCGCAAGTATTGGATGTTTGTGAGTATGCCTATAATACATGTACATGAGGAAGGATATTTCATTGTGAAGTTTAATTCGGAGACTGAATGTGCTGAAGTCATGAATGGTGGCCCTTATTTTCTGAATAGAGCCCCTATGATTGTGAAACAATGGAGTAGAAATTTTGACTTTAAGGAGGAAATATTGAGGGTCATTCCGGTATGGGTTAGATTACCTAGTCTCCCTCTTCAATTTTGGGGGGAGGAAGCACTAAGTAGAATTGTGAGTGCTATTGGAGTCCCGATCTTAGCGGATGAGTGTACTGCTAAACAGCTTAAGGTTTCATATGCGAGAGTCCTTGTAGAAGTAGACATTACCAAGGAGTTCGTTAAGGATATCAGAGTTCGAGATAGTGCAGGGCATGAATTTAACCAAAAGGCTATTCCTGAGTGGAGGCCATTTTTCTGCCATAAGTGTAACAAGGTTGGGCACTTTTGTCAAAATGCGAATGAGAAGGACCAAGCCACAAAGATAGGAGGGGGAAAGGAGGAGAGGAAGGCGGTTCATGAGAAAAAAATGTGGATCCCAGTAGCTTTAGCTAAACTTGTTCAGGGTGTTGGTTCATTGGAGGAGCTGAAAAAGAAGGTGATGAGTGGGGAATGTGAAATGGAGAATATCAGCAACATAGTGGGGCAGGTGCCTGGACAACCAAACTCCACAGAACATTCACACAAGCTTGATGATGAGCCGGACAGCCCTATACACAATACTAGTGAATCTAGAGATGAAGAGGGAGGTACATGGACCAATGTGACACACAAGAAAGCTGCTAAAAGAAAAATCAGCAGCAACAACGAAGAGAAGACAGAGTCAGCTCCTAAGACACGCGAGAGCGAATTGGAGACACAACACACAGAGTACAACACCGAGTATGAGAGGGGCGGGAACCCTTTAATTCCCTTAGTACAATGATTATCACATCTTGGAACGTGCGGGGTTTGAATAACCCTTCAAAAGCAAGGGAAGTTAAGCTTTTTCTTGCGGAGAATAAAGTTAGTGTTGTTGGGTTAATGGAAACTAAAGTTCGATCGTCGAATGCACAAAAAATCCAAAAGATGTTTGGCAATCAGTGGACATGGGGTAACAACTACAATCATCATGATAAAGGGAGACTGTGGGTGGGTTGGAGACAAGATATTTGTAAGCTTGTGGTGTGTGATACGCACCAACAATTCATTGTAGCCAAAATCACTCCCATAAATTCTAATGATGAGTTTTATGTTGTGTTTATTTATGGTCTTCATAATGTAGGTACGAGGAGAGATATGTGGAAGGACCTTGCTATGATAGATATAAATGCCCCGTGCTTGTATATGGGCGATTTTAATGCTATCTATAAAGATGATCATAGGATGAATGGTGCTCAAGTGACCACCTATGAAACCTCTGACATGTTACTTTGGCTTGAAACCAAGGATCTCCATCCAATAACTGAGAAAGGTCACAAGTACTCGTGGTCGAATAGAGAGGAAGGGAACAACCGCACTCTGTCAAAGATTGATCATGCTATAGGGAACCTCCAATGGATGAACTCGTTCAGTCATGCTAGCGTCCTATATGCTAATCACCAAACCTCAGATCACACCCCCCTCATTCTGAACCTCAAGAAGCATGACCAAAATCAGAGTAAGCCGTTCCGCTTCTTCAACTATCTTTGTGAACACCAAGACTTCCGTAAGATAGTCGAAGAAGCGTGGAAGATCAGGGTCAAAGGAGTTGGTCTGCAAAGATTCTGGCACAAAATGGGTAATGTCAAGAAGGCTTTGAAAAATCTGCACACTAGAGAGTTCGCAGGGATAAGCAATAAGATCAAACAATGGGAGGAGAACCTGCAAATCATCCAGGGTAACCTACAGGAAGACCCTATGAATAATCAGTTCCACATACAAGAAAAAGATGCTATGGCTCAAGTGCGAAAATGGAGAAATATTGAGGATAAGGCTCTCCATCAAAAAGCAAGAATCAACTGGATGAGGAACGGAGATGAAAATTCGGCCTACTTCCATGCTACCATCAAAGAGAGACGGGCATCTAACACAATCTATGAGCTGCAAGACAAAGAGGGAAATTGGCTCAAAACTACTCAGGAGATACACACAGAGATCACTAATTTCTATCAAAACCTTCAAGGTAAATCAACTCCTAACCTTGAGGTTATTGATAGAACAGTTATGAGAGATGGACCTCAGGTGGACAACAATACAAGCCAAATGCTAATCCAAGAGGTGAGTGAAGAGGAAATCAAGGAGGCGCTTTTTGGGATAAATGACAACAAAGCTCCGGGCATAGATGGGTTTAATGCGTGCTTCTTTAAGAGAGTATGGGATATCGTCAAGGAGGACCTTCAGGACGGCATCAAAGAATTCTTCACTGATTGTACGCTCTTCCACCCGTTTAACTGCACTTCTGTCACTCTCATTCCTAAAACTAAAAATGCTAGCAAAGTTGGAGATTTCAAACCTATAGCCTGCTGCACTGTTATGTATAAGGTCATCTCCAGGATTCTTGCGGGCCGGCTTCAGAAGGTGGTGGGAAAGGGCTTAAACCAAGCTCAGTCAGGGTTCATCCCAGGGAGACAAATGACAGATAATATCTTACTTGCGGCTGAGCTTATCAAAGGGTATACTAGAAAGAACAATAGTCCGAGATGTATGATCAAGATGGACCTCCGGAAAGCCTATGACTCGATAAGCTGGGTGTTCTTATTCTCGGTTATGGAGGAGATGGGTTTCCCGCCTAGGTTTGTTGATTGGATTAAAACCTGTGTTACTACTGTTTCCTTTTCCATCCTGGTCAATGGTCTTCCACTCAAGCCATTTGATGCACAAAAAGGTTTACGACAAGGAGACCCGATCTCCCCATATCTGTTCGCCATGGCTATGGAGTACCTGTCCAGACTAATGCACAAGCAAAAGGATAACCTTAACTTTCACTTCCATCCTCGATGTAGGAGTGTGAACGTTACTCACCTCCTGTCACACGACTTCTCCATGTCCTCCGAGCGATATTGCTTCCCCAATGTTTAATGCAAACCTTCAGCCTTCTAAGGCTTCGGCAGAGGCAAACACCGACAGAAGGTAATGTCTACATCTCGGGGTTGAAAACCGGTTAGAAAACAAATACTCGCTTCAACATGGAAGAAGGTACTTTCCCCGTCGCACTGGGAGTCCCAACTCCACCTAAAAAGTCAACACTAAAGACCAGGACCTCTTGCGGACAAGATAGGCTGATCGGGTTCCGTCCTCCGCTTGTTGTCATAGCGGTAGGATCCGTCTAGCGCAGGTTATTGGGTGCGAAAACTTTTGGCCCGATCTTCGTCTCCAAAAAGCTTATCAAGATGGTCGAGGATATCCGGCAGTCCTTCATCCGACTGGAAAGATGGTCTCGAGGAAAGCCTGCCGCTCGGAATCAAAATGGTCCTCCCATTCACAAAAGGGGTATGAATCAAGAATATGTACCTGGAACAAAGCGCTATCCTCAAACACTGTGGGAACATAGCTCGGTAAGGAAACTGGGGTAAAATGGATCCATTGCTACTATATGAACAAAAAAGAAATCCATGATTGGAGGCTCCATTACGCCTTCATGGACTTTCAAGAAGATCCAAAGCAAAGAGAGCTCAGAGATAAGCAGAGGGGGGATAACCTACCCAAGGAAACACATTCTCAATCGAAGGGTATATGCTTATTCAGGATGTGCCTAAGGTTCCCTGGGGGAATATCATGATTAAGAATATAGCAAGCCCGAGTGCTAGGTTCATCACATGGCTAGCCATCCAAAACAGGTTAGCCACTAAGGACAGGATTGGGAAATGGGTGGACATAGCCGATGATAGATGTGTTTTTTTGATTGTCCGAACGCTCGGGAGATCCGGTCTCGCATTTTCGGTTTCCTTACCCGAAGGTTAGATGAGGCCAACTTCCAAGCAGAAATCCTCGAGATGAGTAAAATCAACAACAAGAAGACAGATAGGGCAAAACCTGCATTGTATACGGAGTAAATGATATACACCATATGGATGCAGCGTAACAAAAAATCTTTAAATGATATACACCATATGGATGCAGCGTAACAAAAAATCTTTTGACAACCACTCTATCAGCAAGAAGGAGATTGCAGATTGTATAGTATTTAGGATTGCAGGGAGAATTAACAGTAGAATGGTAGATATGCTTGTAACTAGGTAGCAAGTTGAGGCTGTTATTTTTGGGCTTTCCCTTTTGATGAGCAAGTTTTGGTGGGTTGTGGGAGTTAATTCCTTCCAATGTATATTTTTTTCCTTCCTTGGTATATAATACAATCATTTGACCAAAAAAAAATACAAAAAAAAAAAAATAAACAATATATATATATATATATATATATATATATATATATATATATATATATATATATATATATATATATATATATAATATATTTATATATATATATATATATATATATATATATATATAAATATATAAATATATAGATTATAATATATATATATATAAATAAATATATATATTATACATATATATATATATATATATATATTTTTTATATATATATATAGGGATATAATATTAATGATTTTTTTTAATTTTTAAAAATATATATAAAAAAAATAAAAAAAAATTCTTTGGGGGGGGTTAAATGGAAAAAATAAAATATTTTGGAAAAGACAAAATAGGGGTTTAAATAATAAAACAAAATTTTAAAAAAAGGGAGGGAAATGCAATTTTTTGGCCCCCCAAAAAACTTTTTTTAAGGAAAATATATTTTTTATTTTTTTTTTTATATAAAAATTTTTATTTTTAATTTTTTTTTATTTTTTATTTTTAATTTTAAAATTTTAAAATTTTTTTATAAGGAAGGAAATTTTTTTTTTATATATATATATATATATATATATATAAAATATATATATATATATATATATATATATATATATATATATATTTTATATATATATATATAAATTTTAAAATAAAATAAAATATATATAAAATATATAGGGGGAGGAAAAAATATATATATATATATAAAAGGCGGGGGGAAAAAAAAAAATTTTTTTTTAAAAAAATAAAAAATATATATATATATATATATATATATATATATATATATATTTAATTAAATTTTTAAAATTTTTAATACTTAAATATAATTTTTTTTAAACCCCACATAAAAACATATATTTTTTTTTTTGGAAAAAGGAAAAATATATAAAAAAAAGGAGAAAAAAAACTAACACCCCGGGGGTTTTTGGGAACCCCCCCAAAACCCCGCAAAAAAACCCGGGGAAGGAAAAAAAAATCAAAAAAGGGGGCCAAACGGGGACTAAAAAAGATGGGGGGGGACTATGCATCCCAAAAAAATTTATCCTAAATCGGGGGTTTCTACACGTTTTTTCCCAAAAAAAAGGGAAAAAAATAAACAAAACCGGGGCCCAAAACAAAATGAGTAAAAACCCCCAAAAAAGCCCCAAATTAGCAACAAACACCCTCCAAAAAATCACCAAGTCCTCAGAAAAAACACAAAGAACCATAAAAAAACCCAAAACGGGGACAAGCACCCCCCACCCACCGGGGCGTGACAAAATTTACCCCATTTCGGTTTGAGACTCCAACACCTAACCATCCCCCGATCTGGGGAAAAAATTTTTGGGGCCCCCCAAAAATCCCAATCGAAAAGGCCCCCCCAAATTTTAAAATCACCAAACCAAATTTTAAACCCTAAATGGGAAGCCTAAAAAAAACCCCCAAACCCCCCCCATAAAAACACCAAATTAGCTCCATCCAAACCCCGGGAAAAACTAAAAACCCCCTAATAGTTGTCCCCCCTCTAATTTCACCCTGCAGATCAATAGCCCCCCAAATGATCAGAAACCAACCACCATCAAAACCAAGACCAAAATCCTCACACACAAAACACGAGCACAAAGACCCCATCTTTGTAGCCACCCACATTTCGAAAGCTCAAGGTAAAAAACGACCTGATTTAACACCAAAATTGGAAACCCCCCACCATCATGGCCAAAACCAGCAGCCAGAAAAATAAACACCAGTTTTTGAGTTCACGCACCCCACCAAAACAGCACCTCACAGCCCACCAGAAAACTTAACACCAGCTTTTGAGTTCGCCCACCACCACACCTAGAAACTCCAAGACCACCCCAGCAAAACCATCGATAGCACCAAAAAAACGCAGCCCGAAAACTCCAAAAACGAAGAACCCCAACCTAAAGCCACACAGCATCCTAACTCCTCGAGACAAACGCGAAAAAAACTAAACCAGAGAACTCCCAGACCGATGAAACAGCCGTTGAAACCAGAGAACCTTCAAAGAATGGGCTTTAACATCGTTGAAACAGCCAGGAAAACACCCAATAGCCAAAACCTCAGGACCCAACAGAACCTACACCCAAACGAGAGAAAAACCCCTGCAACCCACCGTATACCAGAAACTAGAAACTAGCAACCCTTCGAAAACCCCATAACGCCAACGACAGAAAAACCAGAATAAAAGGACCAAGAAAACTAAAACTGAAACCGGAATGGTGTTGAGCAAAACTAATAAAAAGATATGAGAAAATTAGATATATATATATATATATATATATATATATATATATATATATATATATATATATATATATATATATATATATATATATATATATATATATATTATATATATATATAATATATATATATATATATATATATATATATATATATAAAATATATATATATATATATATATATATATATATATATAATATATATATATATATATATATATATATATATATTATATATATATATATATATATATATAAAGACAAAATACATAAACAAAAATATGGTTGAGCAAAACTAATACTCCCTTCATTTCACCACTAAAGTCCTATTTGTTTTAGCACTCTATCCAATGCACTTATTCAATAGTTAATATCTCTAACTGTGAATAATTAAAAATTATGGAAAGTTGATTTAAATAATCCTTACATTGAGATGAATTAAACAAGATCCACTTGACTATGTTTTAACTTATAGATTAATAATAAAATACAAATTGAGAGTAAGATATGAACAGTGTAAAAAAACAAATGGGAACTTAGTGGTGAATTGGATGGAGTATAAAGAAATGAGAAAATTAGTTAATGTTGATGTCTTATGATATGTTTAATACTCCCTCTACTATTTAATTAAGAAAAAATTCTCTTCGATAGTGAATATATTATTTTATTTTATTAAATAAAAAATTTAATGGAGAAAATTAGGGACCACAAACATCATAAAAATATCAAATGTAAGTTAGTGAAAAGAATATAAAATATTTTTAAAACATTAGCGGGAAACATGTGTGTACCATTTGAAATATAAAAATGTAAAATTAACTAAGTGGAAGATATGTGGGCTCCAAAAGCATTATTAAAATATAAAATGATGATGACCAAGATTATTTTTTTTTTCAAAATTTGTGATATAAATAGAATGCTTCTTTGTGGGAACAACAAATAGAACACCTTAATGCAAAATGGCAAATGAAAACTTTGTTAAGGAACTGGCAGAGTATATTTTATCATGCTTGTAGCTGCTGTCTTTCCCTCCCTAGACCCCGTCCATAGTTTTCTATGAACGGAATACACTGGATAGGATGATGATGATGACGACATAGTAGATAGCCTTTAGTCTAAAAGTGTATATGTAATACATGTTCAACTCATATCTAAGGATAAATATTTCACTTGAAATCAGAAGTAAATGAAATTTGAACTCGTGATCATTCGTCAAGTTGACTTCTAATATCACGTCCAAAATTAAACTTTATGTACAAATTGAAAGATTAAGTTCATATCTAAATCCCCATGATAAATTTAGGGTAAATTGTAAAAAATCGACCAACTTTTACTAGATCAACTGAACATAAATTTAACTATTGTTTATTTTTAAATAAACCCATTTATACGGTATAATTGCTGAAATGTTTATTCCTAATTCTTGACTGGCAAAGAAGTTTTGAAGTTTTTTATAAATAATAAGTCGTTTTAGTTCTAGGAAATATACCTAATAGATGAATTTTTTTAAAATAGATTTATATTTAGTGGATGATTAATCAAATATTGGTTGATTATTATAAATTTACCTTAAGGTTGCGTTTGGGAACATATATTTCATTTCAAATTCTTAATTTCAATTATGGAATCATAAATAGAGAATTTGAGAATGACAAAGTTTGACAAGTCATTCTCAAATTCTCCATTTTAACTACTTTGGAAACAAAGGTGAAATTCACTCAAATCCAAATTTGAAGTTTTTTGATTTGCCAAACACTTAATTTGACCCAATGCTAGATTTCCAAATGAAATCATCATTCCCAAACATAGCATAAAGTTAATGTTCTTGTTTGCCTTTTACTCTCTTTCACATACAATTTTATCTTATTACTTACAAAAGTAGTCATTTTTATTAGTATATACCACTTTAAATCATAATTGTCAGAACAAACTCAACCAAAAACTTAAGGTGATGGAATGACTTCATAATAAGTTGATGAGGGGTGGTTAAGAATGGAACTCATGAGTCCTCCTTATACCCGAGGCTCATGAATATCCACTGTAAATGAGGGGTGGTTAGGATTCGAACTCATTACCTCTTGTCACATTGGCTCTAATATTATGTCAAGAAACCAACTCAACAAAAGTTTTGACTCGAAATAAGTTATATACTCTAATAACCAAGCGTTGCTAAGCCATAACTCCTAGCTGCAACGGCGTTGTTAGATTCATAATAAAAACAATTGAAAAGTAGAAGAAGCCTATGCAGTTATTCTAACAATGGAAAATAATAAAAACCTAACACAAGATATAAAATGGATGGTGATGTATAAGAAAACACAAATTCTTATGAGAGACGGTCTTTTTGAGAGATCAACTTTAATTGAATGACCCATAAAGAAAAATATAAAATAGGAGTAAGAGTTAAACTCTAATGGACTGAACCTGAGAGGCGTCTCTAAAAAAGACGGTCTCTCAGGAGACTTGCTGGTAAGAAAAAAGATGGGGCAAAGGGTTTTGAGGATGTATAGCTATGAACCCTAGCCAACCGGCCGAAAAAAGATGGGCCGGAAGAGAAATCAAGCATATGATCAGTTGGCCATGTGTGAAGTAAAAGCCAAAGAAGAAAGCAACAAGAATTAGTAATAAGGAATGACAGCACAACCCCACTAAATGTTTAAATTGATCTGATTTCCTCATTATCCTTTGTCTTACAACGACGAGACACGCTTAACACATCTCTTCCTCCCCCCATCTCTTCTACATCACCAACACTAATTACATATTTGGCCTTACTATTATTTTTCTTTATTCTTTCTTTTTCAAACTGCTAACATCTATTGTTTTCCAAAAAAAAATAAAATATAATTATGATTGCTTTTACTTTTTTTTTGTATTAATATTTACATTTTTTTTGTTACATTTGACTTCTTATTCAATTTAATGTGTTATTTTAATCAATTATATATAGAACTACGCACATTTAAAATTATACAAAGTTAATATTATGAATATATGCGATTATACGATTTAAAAAAGATCCCACATAATTATATTTTTTCGTACGTATTAACCGCAATATATAAAATAAGTTTAACCGGTGTAAGTTGTAACTAGGTGTTGATACTTCAATAATGGAACACTATGAGTGAGGTTGTCTGACACATGTCATCTTATCTACAATCTCACTAGTGAAAAATTAAAGCTATCTACTAAATTACATATACTTGCGATTTTTTCATTAACGCACATAAAAGTGATTAAACTAATGATAAGGTGGATTGTAGAAATATTTTATATTTGTTTTAGTTGTAACTAGGGAACATTTAGGAACGACATAAATAAAATATAAAATAAAATGATAAAGATAAACATGATTATTTATGAATTAAATAATTTATGTTAATTTTAATTGTAAGAGACCACAATATAGACTATTGACTTTTTATAAAAAAAGGTAGGGACAAATTGTCCAACAAAGGTAAAAGTATGAATTGAATATGATCAAACTATGGGATGACATTATTAAAAAAAAAAAAAAAAAAAATAACTATGGGATGAAAATATAAAGATTTTTTGTGAGGACTACAATAAATAAAATTGTTTATTATGGAAAATGAAAATATTTTTTTAGGAATTGATGGAGTATATCTACAATATAATTAGGCGGATTCAAGTGAAAATCTCATTTAGCTATGCACACTTGTCAATGCGATACTTCAATTCTAAAGCTGTAATTTTTAATATATAATAAAATTGATATTAATAAAATAAAAATTAAAACTAGGATAAATAGTGTAATGTAAAATTAAACACCTAGGTTACGCGCTGAATACGTATGGGAGCATATTATCATACAATACTATAAAAGAACTAAACTTTTTCACATGGCGATTTTATATGGTTTTGCCTATATAGAACATTTTTACAGGTTAAAATGTCATTATATTATATTCATATGATTTTATTACATTAATTAAGATGTTAAGTATTACAAGTAAGTTTTTGAAAAGATTTTATTATTAGATAAAATCATACATCATTCAATCATACAAAACTATGAAAGAAATAATAAATCATACAACAATATAAAAAGAACTAAAAAATTTTAATTAACGATTTTATAAAGTTTTGCAAAATTAAGCATTTTTACAGGTTAAAATGTGATTGTGTTATATTCAAAAGATTTATTACATTAATTATAATTGTAAATATTAAAGGCAAGTAAAGATTTTATTAGATTAATATATAAGTACAATCATACAATACTACCCCATCTGTTCATTATTAAAGTTTTTACAAGAAATATTCACGGGAATTAACAAAATAAAAGTTTATATTATAGATAGGAGTATATAATTTTATTAAATAATAAATTTGATGGAGGAAAATATTAATAATAGTGGAATAAAAATATGAAAAGACAACTAACAAAGAATATTTTTATAAGAATAGTGCATACATGTGAGGATGAATATAAAAATGTTAAAATGAAATAACTAAAAGTAATTAGGACTTAAAATTATTAAAATATAAAAATGAGTATAAATAAGGTTATTTTGTTCAAAAGTTCAGATATAAATACAACAAATGGAACACCCATTAATGATAAAGGGTTTTTTAAGGAGCAAAGGGAGTGTAAAAGAATAGGAAAAATGCAAATGACGATTTGATAGATCTTTGCCAAATAAAAGCATTTTTACATGTTAAAATGTAATTGTGGAATATTCAAAAAGATTTTATTACCGTACTTATGATTTTTAACTATCATACAATACTATAAAAAAAAACTTAAAAATTTAAATTGTCTATTTTATAGAGCTTTGTTAAATGGTTTGTCAAATAGTTTGTCATATAGAGCATTTTTACATATTAAAATGTAATTTTGTGAAATTCAAAAAGATTTTATTATGTTAATTATGATTTCAAGTATTAAAAATAAATTTTAAAAAAGATTTTATTAGATCAATTCAAGCAATTAGAATGTTTTTGAAGACTTTTACAAAATCGTTTATTTCACAAAAAATAGGTAATTTTGGGAAAAATGTATAGTCAATAATTATCTATTCAATCAAATAATCATTATATTGTTATAAAGACTTATCTCAGTTTTTACATAATTTTATTAATTTTTAATTTAATAACTCGAAAGATAATGTTACTAATAACTCGAAAGAATATTATAAGTGGGATGCAAATTTGAAAAAAGGTAATGTTACTAATAACTAAAAGGAATACACTAGTTCTTTATTGAGACTGTCTCAAATGGATCAGCCTAAATTTTTTTAAAAAATTGTTACTTTGTACGATTTAAATTTCATTGTTACTTATGGATCATCATGAGAAGGGTGAAACTGTCTTATACAAGACTTGTTGGCATAAATTTACAAGTGGAATGTAAATTTTTACTAACGAAATTAAGGTTTTAAGACTTTCATCCCTAGCACCGTATGGAAGTGATATTAGATTTTTACATCTTTTACGTGATCTATCACTTCATTCTACATATATAGAGCATGATTGAACATTGAAGCAACTTATCTCATAACTATTCGAGATATATCATAATTATTTAAGGATAATGAAAGTAGATATTAAGGAAAGTGTAAGTAGATGCTAAGGGGTCGTTTGGTATAAAAAGTAAAAAGGGAATGGAAAGAAAACATATAAGAAACGGTAATGGTAATATTAAGTGTTATTGTTATGAGTTGTTTGGTATAATATTTGAAAAGAAAGAGAAATAAAAAATCAGTCCATAAATTTTGTCCAAAGGTGAGAGAGGGAGATAGAGGTGAATAGAAGAGACAACATGTATGCTATAAATTACAAACATACCGTGCAATTACAAACATATAAACTAATCTCCATTTAATAAGCAATTTTCTTCAAATCTGCAACAAAGAGGGAATATTATTTTTATATTGGCAATCGATTTGACTAGCACCTGGGTTGAGCATAGGATGTCAGTGATGGTGGAATTGGGTAGTTATGTTAGAGGAACATGAAATCAATTGTTATCGGTGAATTATGAGAGGAAACAAATCAAAGGATTCAGTTATCTCTTGGAAACGGTAACAGTTATCAATTTCGCTAATCAAACATCTAGTAAGGGAATGAGCAAAGTATTACCGTTTCCCAACTCTAAAATTTTATAAAACAAACGCCCTCTAATTATGATGTAATTAGGAATTAAAGATGATGTAAATGTGAATTAATTAAGGATACAATATGTAGATATTGAGCTTTTTATAAGTTGGGCCTGAGAGACGTTTCTAGAGAGAAAAAAAATATATTAATCTTCATTTATATAGTCAATTCCTAGGTGGTATATTAAATATTCTTTAAGCTTAATGACAATAATGACATGAAACAATAAACTGTGTATACCATTTTATGAAGAGCGTTTATGTAAATTCATTGAAGTTATAATGATTAATCTAGAAATATCGATCGCCCGTATATATTTAGATTTAGTACAAACTTAAATTTAATATGTAAAAGTCGTTGAAAAAAGTTAATTTTGTTATTCTCACGTTAATTATTATTTTTTCCCATTTCTAAAAATTCAACTCACAAATCACAGTATCCTAACAATTAAATGTTTGAAAAATTGTAACTGACATTTGCATGCTGAAAATAAATTGTTAATAAGCCAGAAGTTGTCAAACACTTCGTACAACATTATGTTTATATAATGTTTATTTATTAGTAATATTTTTATATTACATAATGAATTTTGTTATTATAATATCGTGGTCAAACATTAACTTGATTGTTCAAAATCAAAGAAAGTGTTTATTGACCATAATGATTCTAATTACCAAAAATCCAAGTTGTTTCCAATTGTTGGGAATTGGGATTTTGTGACTTGAACCGAGTCTAAGATTGGATTTAAGATGAATCAAGAGATGGGTCGAAATGTGCGGGGTGCGAAGTATTACGCGAGGTGCGGATGCGCGGGGTGCGGAGTATTACGCGGGGCGTGGAGCACTCCGGTTTTTGTGGGATGTTGATTTTTTCCACATTTTGGACGGTTATTTTGTTTCTTTTGTTTTACTTAACCAAATTTCTTATTATTTAGTGGTAAACTATATAAAGGCCTCATGTAATAAGAATTAGGGATGCAACACAAAGTGAGGAAACAAACTAAGAGAGAAAAAGCTTGGAGAGGCATTGTTGTGACTTCGTGTTCATCTTGTAATCTCTCAGTTTACAGTGAAAGTTTATTCTCGGTGCCCGTGGATGTAGCTATCACATTGATTAAACCACGTTAAATTTCTTGATGTGATTTTCTTTATTGTTCGTTTGAATCTTTATTGCTTTCCATTATTGTTTTTCGATCTTTGCTTCCGCTATCGCACAATAATTGGTACCAAAACTTAGGTTTAATCCTAAGAAGAGTTTTTGAGGGAAACAATGGTAGGAGATTCTACAATAAGGATTGAGAAATTTAATGGTAAAAATAGATTTGGGCTATGGCAGATTAAGATGAAGGTCTTATTAAAGCAGTTGCATATTTTGCGTCCGTTGATCCCAAAGAGTGCGACCTCTACGTCGGGATCTAGAGAAGGAAGGACTGATGAACAATTAGGAGTGATGGAAGAGAAGACTCATTCTACCATCTTGCTAAGTCTTGATGATCATACCATCACGGAGGTTGCTGATAAGGAGACGACCGCAAAATTATGGTTAAAATTGGAGTTGTTGTACATGACGAAATCTTTAACCAACAAATTGCTACTGAAACAGTGGTTGTTTAGCCTTAGGATGCAGTCAGGTATGCCATCAAGGGATCATCTAGAAAATCTTAATTCTATTTTACTAGATTTGCGTAATTTAGATGTTGAGATAGATGATGAGGATGCAACTTTAATATTGCTTGTTCTCTACTGAATAGTTATGAGAACTTTGTGGAGTGTTTTGTGGTTGGAAGACTCATTGACCCTAGAAGAAGTGAAGGCAATACTTTATACTAGGGAGTTGCATCAAAAGGCGACAGGTGATAATGAGAATTATGGCAGTGGGTTAGTTGTTAGGTCGGATAGTAATTTTAGAAAGAAAAAAGGGTCTAACAATAATAACGGTGCTAGGTCGGTTACTAGTAATAGTACAGATGTGTTTAGCAACACTAGGAACATAATTTGTTATCACTGTAGGGAACCAGGACATTTTAGGTCTAAATGTTCAGAATTAAAGAATAAATCTCTAGCTACAGTAGTCGAAAGTCAACAGTATAACAACTATGATTCGGAGGAAGACTTAGCATTGATTAGTTGTGTGGAGTCTAATGATTTGTTTGATAGTTGGGTTCTTGATTCTGGTAGTTCGTTCCATATGAGTCCTCATCGGGATTGGTTTGATACTTATGAGTCTTGTTTTGGGGTTTCGGTTACGATTGCTAACGGTACTCCATGTGAAGTAGTAGGTATTGATTCCATAAGACTTCGGACTACTGATGGGAGAAGGGTTACTTTGACTAAGGTGAGGCATGTTCCTACATTGGGGAAGAACTTGATATCGCTTAGGACTTTAGATGATTTGGGGCTCAAGTGTGAGTTTAGCAATGGGGAAGTGAGTGTCTTTAGGGGTTCAAATTTGATACTTAAAGGTGTCAAGGTGAAGTCCCTGTATGTCTTTCAGGGTGTTACGCTTCTGCTGTTAGTGCTTCTACTAGTCACCAGGAGATGACGGTTTATGATAGGCACGGTCATATGGGTGAGAGTAGAGGGCTAGAATTGTCCATTGGGAATCGTCTTATATGTGTCAAGGATGCCTGCCTTGAGGAAGACAAGCATTGGGTGTTTGGGTTTAAACACGAGTGTGAGCTTTGCATTGAAGCTCATGATCACTTGTATGGTAAGATGGTTAGTTGGCTACATTTGGATAGTTCGTTTGTGGATTTGTTATGTTCTGTGTTCTAGGTATTTTGTGGCATCATACCTATGGGATAACACCATTGTAGAACGGTGTTATAAGAATAGCGAATCGGACCTTGCTAGGGAGAGTCTTATGCATGCTCTCTAGTACTTGGTTGTGGAGTAGATATTGGATTAGTTTGTTTGATTGGGGTTTACACACGAGACTAGAGGTGACCAATATGTGTGTGGTGTGGCTCAGTAGGGTATCGTGATATCTCATGTTTGGAGTCTTGTTAGGGCTTTGGTGTGCTATTGTGTATTCTACAGGTGCTGGTTATGGTGATAGTGGTACCGAGTTTGAGGTGGAGTATGAGGTTAACCCCTCATCCATTTCTATTCGACCCCAAAATGATAATGTTGATGTTGTCCCACGCATCTCTCCGACTGTGATTTCTGGTGCTATCCTTATCTCCGTGGATAGTTTTTAAAGGAGTCAGTACAGAGAGCATTCCGTCGATCTAAAGGGTTTCAACAAAAGCCTATATGTGTTATCGAGAAGTCTGATAGGTTGGTTGTAGGGAGTGTTCTTTTGATTGCTATATGTGTGGTAGGTTATGCATTAAACCTTGTGGGATTGGCAAGGTTGGTAGCCATTTTTGTGGAGTCACTGAGACCTCCAACTTATGAGCAGTGGTTTGCTATGACTTTACGTATGAGTAGAGTGTGGGCACTGTTGTATAGACTGGTAGTGTTACTTAGCTCAATTATATCACCTCATTTTGAGGCTAAGTCGGTCTACATGTCTAGAGTTATAGTTTGGTGTTTGAAGTATGTTGTGATGTGTACATGTTTTGTGCATGCTAGAAGTGTCATTTGCAGGTTTGTGACTCAACCTGGGTGGGGGCACTGGCAGGTAGAGATTTGTTCTCTCTAGGGCTTTCTTAGATCAGCTGTTGTGTTTCTTATGTACGGGAATGATGTTAGGTGCTTAGTTACATCGGTTGAAGCTTGGGTTGTGTTCGTTGAGTTTGATTGTGTCTTGATCTCGGTGATGGTTCTTTGTGATCAACCATGGTTAGCTTTTGTGTACTAGGATTGTGTGTTTGTGATCAGGTACTTGATGTTCGGGAAAACCACGGTGTGGTGATATTTCATTCGGAATGCACGTACATGAAGATAGAGGTAAAGAAGGTAGGATGTTCTGACAGTCCTAGAAGATTCTTTACTATGCTGGGTTCATTGGCATAGGCCCTTAGGGGTGGTGTGAGAGAGCTCACAGGTGGAGGTGTGCACAACCTCAAGGTGAAGCTTGCCTCATGGACTCGTGATGCAGGTGGAGCATTATGAGTGACTTGGGATGCTAATTGAGCATTGTGAGTGGTTATACTTGGAAACAAGTATGTGATGGGTCTTGGTTGGAGACTTATCGGGATGGGTCTTGGTTAGAGATTTGTCGGGATGTATGGCTTGTGCTTGAGCCCTGCATCGGTTTTGGCTTGAGAATGATTTTGTTCACTATGGTTTGATGAGGTATCGGTTGACTACGGGTTCTCGTCAAGGTGGAAATTGTTGGGATTTTGTGACTCGAACGAGTCTAAGATCGGGTTTAAGATGAATCAAGAGATGGGTCAAAGTGCGCGGGGTGCGGAGTACTACGCGGGGTGCGGAGTATTACGCGGGGCGCAGAGTGTTTATTATTTTGGTCAGAATGCAGTGCGCGGGCCGTAGAGTTTTACGCAAGGCGCGCATGCGCGAAGCATTTAGATCTACGCGGGGTACGGAACACTGCGATTTTGCGCGAAGTTGATTTTTTCCACATTTTGGACGATTATTCTTGGTTTTTGACGGTTTCTTTGTTTTACTTAACCTAGTTTCTTATTATTTAGTGGTATACTATATAAAGACCTCTTGTAATTAGAATTAGGGATGCAACACAAATTGAGGAAAAAAACTAAGAGAGAAAAAGCTTGGAGACCCATTGTTGTGACTTCTTGTTCATCTTGTAATCTATTAGTTTATAGTGAAAGTTTATTCTCGGTGCCCGTGGATGTAGCTATCACATTGATGGTAAACCAAGTTAAATTTCTCGGTGTGATTTTTTTTTTGTTTCTTTGAATCTTTATTGCTTTCCATTATTGTTTTTCAATCTTAGCTTCCACTGTCGCACAACACCAATATTGTTGTAATTGAACTATATTTGCGTTTTTATAATGAGTTGTCATCTTCCGTCTCTCTATAAATTTTGATCATATATTTGGTTATGAGCGGGATAGACTGAGTATAATGACGATGATTATTCAAATTATTGAATACATTTTTACGATGAAATTATTGACAATTGTTGCATTCGCAGAACATTTATGATTTTACAATGCTTATCATTCAAATTATTAAATATGGTTTTTATGAAAAGTCCACAAAATTGTGGTATTTTTTAAACAACATTTGGAGCTATGAATTCGTTATTGTATTTCTTTTCTACAATATTTAAGTAATAGATGTTTAAAATATATATATATATATATATATATATATATATATATATATATATATATATATATATATATATATATATATATATATATATATATATATATATATATATAGGATGAAGGATTTTAATATGAGAAGGATTTTTGTTTGATTTTGTTTGGTTGCTATGTATACAAAAATTGATACTATATATGTTATAAAATAAGGACATTTTAAAAATTTTGTTATAGATTATGTATTTTTGGCTCAATCGTGACCATAGATTTTTTTAATCTAATGAAATCAAGGGTGTTGAGTCCTTCTTACCCTTCTCATTGGATCCCTCCCCTATATATATATATATATATATATATATATATATATATATATGTGTATGTGTATGTGTATGTGTATATGTATATGTAAAAGAAACTAAAAATGATGAAAGTTATCATATAAAAGAATTAATTTAAATGGTATATCCATTCGATATATTTGGGCCACGAATATGTTTAATAGTCTCAACTATATTCAGTAACATTGAAGATATATTACAATTTCTCTAACAAGTCTCAATTAATACGTGGGGGTGCATCCTCACACTTGGATTCGAGACAAAGACATTACTCCAAACTCATTCGAGATTTTATTTACAAACTACTCAATAATTTGTCTCTTACTACTCCCAACGGTCATATTTTCTACATGGAGAAATTTTTTTAAAGTACTCCATTATTTAGTAACTAACTCATTCAATACTTTAACTATTGATTGAGGATCCATAATATTTATATATTTTAACATACTATCTTTTATAGGTCTTTCGAATTAAAAGTGTGAATGCAATACATGCTCTACTTATATTCGTCTCTAAATATTAACCATTAAATGAGGGGTGAGTAAGGTATGAACTCATGACTTCTTTGTCATGTTGACTTCTGAAAAGAACAAACTCAACCAAGATCTTTAATTAACTGATGATATATGAGGCCCTATGATATATACTATACCCTTTAAATTAAATGAGTTTATATGATGGAAGACAAAACCCTCACAATCTATCTATACAATATACTAATGAAGAAACGATTAGGACATATGACGACTTTACAATAAAAATTCTCCTGCTCTTTTCATTTTCTTATTAGGAAATTTGTTTAGCATATTATGTAATATCTTTTTGATTAGAATAGCTTAACTGATTAGCTAGACTGAATAAAAGGTGTTCAAAATAGATCCGATGAACTGATATTTGCCCGTCTTTGTAACCGAACTCGATTTGAATTGACTTTGAAAATGATTTTCAATTATTTAAAAATCAAAATGGACACAAAACTCAATTTTGAATCGATACGAAACACCTTATTTGAATTCAACACGATAACCCGAATGAACATCTTTAAAGAAAATCAACTTTAATCATCACAAAAATTATATTCAATAAATGGAGTTGAAACTGTTCTATTATTATTCTTGTTGAAAAAAGCCATGTGTTTTTGACTATATTACTTGTCTAATAAGTATCAGAAAAATACTAATAAAATTAAAATACCAAAAATATAAACACACACACTAAAAAAAGATGACACAAATTCTTATTTGAGACCGTTTTTACAAAAGACGTCTCAGGTTTGGGCAACCCTAATTTTTAACTCTAAAAAAACAACTTATAAACTTTCTAAACATGCTTTTGAACTTTTATTTTTAGTTTTCTTTTTTCTCTTTCCTAACAAAACTACTCATCTTTCTCTCTCAAATTCCATTTGTGATTTTTAATCTACATCTTCCTCTCTCAAACTCCATTGTTGTTTATTTTCATCTTCTTCAACATTTGCAAAACCATCAAAGTTATGTATTTATACTTCCTCATTTTCTTTTTTAAAGCCTTCATTTTTATTTTTTTGGGTAGATTGTGTTATATATTAGTTAGATTTATAATTTTCTGATTTTTTTTTTAATTAAGCTCATCAATGGTGGAAATATTGATATTGAAAAAGACAACAATGTCTATTTGGGGGAAATTAATTAAAGCAATTGTGGTTATAAATAATATATTGGGAGTTATAACATTCGATCCCCCTTGACCTAGCCTATCTTTATCTCCAATAGACCAAGTTAGGGTGGACCTAGTCTAATCCCCGCTTTCTTTCATTACTTTATCATCGTTCTTAGTATAGTTCACCCACCTTCCAACCTTCCATACAAATCTCCCACTCTGAGTCAGTCTACCATCCCTTGCCCTTGTGGTTCGACCCCTAACTTACCATTACACTCGTGGTAGTAGTCTTAGGTGATTACAAATATTGCTTGTATAGCTTGGTTCTTAGCGTTTAACGACGCGCTAGAAACCGATTATCAAAATATTTGTAATTATAACATAATATATTTGAGGTTATAACCATAATATATTTGGAGTTATAACATAATATAGTTGGGGTTATAACAAAATATATAATTGTGTTTACTACAAGAAAACAAGGCATTTTGTGACACTTTTTTTTGACATTTTACGACACTTTAAAGCGTCACAATATAGCTTTGCGACGCTTCGCAAAAGCGTCGGTATTTTCAACGTCGCTATTTACCGACACTTCACAAAGCGTCACAATTTTCACAAATTAGGAGGTTTTTTAATGTCAATTATTGTTTCTATTTTCGACACTTTAGTGTCACAATTCACCTTTGTGACACTTTTGTGCGTCACTATTTGTTATTTTGCGCCAATTTATTATGTTAAATTATCAATTTGCGACGCCGTTAAATGTCGCTATTCGTCAATTAGCGACTCGCTATTTGTCAATTTGCGACACTTGTAGTGTCGCTACTTGTCTTAATAAGACGCATTTAAGCCAACATATGTCGTTTTACAACGCTATATGGTGTCATTATTTGTCAATTTACGACGCTTAAAGCGTCGTTATCTACGCTTGTGTCATTTTTTGCATTCATTATTTAGTCACTATTTTTATTAGCGACGCTTTTTTTCTATCATAAAAAGTTTATGCGATGCATTATAGTGCTACTATCTAGAATTGTGATTTTTATTAGCGTCATTATCAACAACATCTGGTGCTTTTATTCCATCACAAATTTTTGTTTTATTCACCAATAATAGCGTACCATCCAAAATTAAGGAAGTAATTTAAGCATAAAAATCTATCATAATTGTATATAAATTAAATATTACAATAGCAAACAAATTTTAAAAAGCTCAAAATTTTTAAAATTAAAATATCAACGACAATAATAATATAATGATTCTACACTAAGGATGACCGATAATGCTCAACATTGGACTTGCAATGTTGTGTGTAGAGCGCCTAGCTATCTCGAATCAAATGACGTTGCCATGTACCTCTATGTACTATGATCATATTCCTGTATAATTAAAAAACATTTTAATTTAATAAGACACATATATTAAAGGACATAATAAAAAAGAAACAATAAATAAAGAAGAAAAACACACATTATTTACATGACTCTAGCCTTTGAGAATCTAATAAAATAATAAGCTCATGTCACAATTCTTTGATTTTCAAGCACATACACCAGACACCAAAAGGAACTAACCTATCAAAGAAAAATGGTATATACCAGGATGTAAATGTCAATAGTTTTGGGAATTCCTTTGAGCGAGACCTTAAGACCCCGTTTTCGTACTTCCTAATAACCAAGAATCAATACAAAAAATAGTGTCAAATATGACATAATTTTGGTAACATTTATAAAAGTGTCACAAGTTCAAAACTACAAGCGACAATTACAAATATCCTCAATTAAAGATGACACTTATATATTTCACCAATATAACAACATTGTATTTCTTAGCTTTTAACATTAAAAAAAATTTATACAAGTAAGCTGAAAATATCATGGCTATTTCAAGCAATTGTTCAGCATTTCAAACAAAAATAAATTAAAAATATTTCTAATTCAAATTACAAAACCCATGAAAATTTCATTTCTCTCTCAAACTAAACCCACAATTTAATTTCTCTCTTAAAAACCAATCCACCATTTCATCTTCATATTCTCAAACAAATGTAAGCAATATTTTCACCATCATTCTTCCATTTCAACAGATTATCACAGTTGTAACTTCAAAAAAAAAAAAAAAATATCACTGCTGTAAGTAGATTATTTCATTTTGATTGCATTTTTCTTTGTTTTAAGCTATTATTTGATGTTTTATCTGATTTTAGGGTTTCTTTTGCATTATTTTGGTTTGAAATATATTTTAGCTTAACATAGTTAAATAATTTAGTGTAAAATTGTTCGCCATTGTTGATTCTTTCATATACTGGGGGACCTGAGCTAAATTTTGTCAAAATTGTTTTGTAATGGTGGTTTGCGAACACTTATAGATTTCAAGACAATTGTCTCTGTTTTGTTTCTAGGTTTTCATAGTTAAGTAATGTGCCTCATCTATTTAGCCTCTTTGAATACTAATTGATTCAGCCTTCACCTCTTTGAATAGGTTTTAGATCGTGCTTAGAAAATCGAGCTTCTTGTTGACAAGACAGAGAATCTTCATTCACAGGTATGTGATAGTAGTAAAGATAAAATTGCATTTACTCCTATTTATTTATTTTGGTCTGCTAAATGTAATAAGCACAGAGAGAATATTGATTGGTGAGTAGACGAAAAATGAAGTATTATCCATTGAGTTTGTGTTGTATTATATTATTTGATTTTGGTCTATGATATGTTAATAGAATGATGTATTATATTATCTATAAGGATTTTTGGTCTGAAATCTTCACGAAATAGATAAATAACCTGAAGACAAATCATAGGGTGAGCTTCTTCCATTTTCCACTACTTATTTATCTGATTTTAATCTACTTGAATATTTCTCTAGTCCCACTATACTGTTTCTAAGATTTCTTAGGGTACCTTTGTGCTGCAAGATAATCCATTCCGTCTCTGTGACAGTAGTAATGTCTGCAAATGATGTTTATCGCTTTTCGAACATCGTTTTTTAATCCATTAACAGTTGGTATAGTAATGATGTTTCCAGACTCTGTGATAGTAGTAATGTCGCAAATGAAGTATAGATAATATAATAATATATGCTATCAAAGGCATGTCAATTTGCACAAGCAGTTGGTATAGGAATAGTATGAACTTCCACAAGTGATCTAATGGTTATGTACCTTGTATGTCTAAACCCTTCCCTATTGTGAAGGGCCGAAAGAGAAGGCCACCCAACAATGTGTATGGGTATTAATTAACATAATCAATCTATTCGCTCTCTCTCCATCTACATTTGAAGTATGATTATTAATTGAGGTCTTCTGACATTAGATGTGTAAATTGTAAATTTGTAATGGCTTGACTTACTGCTTCACTTGACACAGTAAGTATCTTTACTGCTTCAGAACTTTTTAAACAAAAATCCGCCTTCCTCATCCCATATTTGGGATGCAATTGTAGCAATATAAGGTATAACAAATGTTTACTGTGCTGTTGTGTTGATTTGTATCAACCAATATTAGCAATGTCAGTAATAGATGTACAATTGTTCTGAGTTGCACAGTAGCTATTCCTTGCACATTATTTTCATGGCAGGCAACAAGAAAGCAATATTCATAGTTTTGATTGCAATTTGATTTGTGTTTCTTTCAATTGCAACTTGATTTAGTATTTTTAATGTTGTATTCACATGATTTCAGACATTATTTATTTAAGCAACTTTTATTCTGTCGTATAACTGATACTCAAATTGTTGTTGTAATTCAGTGCTAAAAGTGGAAGTGAAGGTTCATCTAATGCTGCAAATTTGCTAGGAGTATAATATGGTCAAGCTTGACTACTCGTTTCTTATTAATTCCATTAATTTTATTTTCTTTTTGAATTGCAGAATTTAAACATGGACCAAGATAATTACAATGGATCATGTGGTTGAAAAAATTAGGCATTTCTTGATTGTTAGTATTGACTTTAACATGATAAGTTTACCTTTTATTGTATATTGACTTGGCGGTTGTAGATGAAAAATTACTTTGTCATTTTGAATTCTAAATTGCGAAGTACATTTCCATTTGATATTTATTCATATAAAAGTATTTTTCAATGTTATATTGTGCATATACCATTCTAATATTTGATTTCAATCAATATTTTTATAGTAGGATGATAGTATATTTACTTCTTAACTAGTATAGAAACTCGTGCAATGTACGAAATTATTAGTATAATATTTCATATAAAATTACAAGTTATATAAAATTATAATATAAAATTTGTATACTTAGATAAAGAATTTTAGAATATGTGCTTTTAATGAATAAAAGTTTGATAGTTAATATAAGTATTAATTAAAGTTGTCATACTTTTTAATACTTTTTAAGGCACATTTATGTAATCTTTTTATATAACGATTTTTTGTCATTCTCAAAATAATTTTTGATTGTCATGTATCTTTTGTTTCTCGATATATATTTAGAAATTAAAATTTTAATCAAAAAATATTATTAATTAGCAAATACTTCAACATAAAAAAACAAATATACATTATAAGAAACATTAATTGAAAATCTTATGTGTCTTTTATATTCAAAAATATTATATTCCAAGAAAATTCTAAAAAATATATCTAATTGTGTGATATTACTCCTCTATTAAATGAATAAGTTAATGCTAACTTTGGTAAGAGATATTCCATATGACAAATTACCGAGAAAGTGCCATGTCGAATTTTACACTCTTTTTATAAGATTGTATGATGGAAGTATAGTTATATTAACAAATTTAAGTGTCATAATTATTTTATATAATGCCAGCTCTAATCGTGACACTTTTAAATGTTATTAATAGTTATGTGACAATTGCAAGTGTCACCATTGTTGTGACAGCTAAAGGTGTCATATTTTCATTTGTGACAAGCTAATTTGCGACACTTCTTGCAAGTGTCATTAAATATTTTAGTGACATGTTTAAGTGCCATGATATTGATACAAAACCTGTCACAATTAGCACGCACTATTTTTTGTAGTGAATGGAAAATATTAGGCATACATTCCCTGTTACATCTATAAGTATATCCTCACATACCCCATTGCACACACACACACATCATCATTTTCAAGTGTACATGCCATTGAGTATAATAATAGGTGATCAAAGTCCCCTCCAACATTAGAGAGTTGAGACTTGCTCTAACAGTTGGGATCTTAACAGCTTTCTAATTACTTTTAATGTAAATCTCCATGAAACAATTAGTTGACCAATTACATTTCATGATTTTTTATTGCTTGCAATTCCTAATGTAATACTCAATTACACGGGGTTGGGGTTGGGGTTGCTATGAAATGAATACAATCTCCTTCAATAGAAACTCAATTACTAAGAAAAACCATTAAAAATCAAATAACCAAAAAGTAAAAGGCTTTGCAAATGAAATACCCAGAAAAAACAAAGTATGCAAATTGGAATAAAAATACAACTCAAATTATTCACGGGTGAAAAAAAAAAGCTTACCAGAGGGCGTGTATAGCTTTCTAAGAGCTTGAAGAGAACCTCTAAAGGGAGAATTACCCCGAAGAAGAACACCATCGATATCAAATGCAATGCCGAAAGCATTCCTGAATGAAGGCAACTCAGAGTAGAAACGGCAAAATAGGGAGTAGAGTTATATATCACATAAAACAGAGAATGTCATATAATTACTAATCGAGGATTGTTCCACCCCGTTTATGGATATTATCGACAGACTTAGGTGTCAATGTTATGGTATTTCGAGCGTAGAACCCCTGGTAGCCACCCTAGATATCAAAATATAACCAAAATCTATATTCAAGTGCATAAGCTCACAAGAAAACAAGCAAATAAACCATGATTCTTGTCATAATAAGCTCACAAGAAGTTAGCAGCCATAACTACACAATTGCTTATAATTTTCCTTCACACTTGCCAAAAGTTCAAGAATAATAATCAGTCACCTTCTGTCGAGGACCTTAACATCGAAAATATAAGCCTCTTGGACCATCTTAATGTTGAACAACCTATAAAATCAGAAAACATAACCTTCTCAATCTCAACAACAATCCAGTACTCCTAATGCCATAAGATAATAATAATCAGAAAAATATGGATGAGCGAAATGTTTAGACTTGCAAATTGCAATCTGAAAGAACTACAGCTCTTCAGTTAGTTGTAGCGTCAATGTTAGATCTCCTTTTGTTTGTTTACTTCCTACTTTTGGGTAGAAAAAGAGGGGAACTATCTGGAAGAAGTTGTGTGCTTAAATTTTGTATTATGAATGAGAACAAGGGTTTTGCTGCTAGCCTGCTTAGCTCGTAATATATTTATCTTACCACTTACAATTTCTAATTCAAATAAGTTTTGTCAAGCTGAACGCAAGCTATAGGATGCTTATAATTTGATTCCAACACTCAAAGAAGAAATATATCTTTAAAAGAACCATAACTCCAAATCGCAACAAGAACCCGAGGAACAAGGTAGCAAATACCTTAGAATTGTTTAAAAAGGTGCGTAAAAGCCCCAACAAAATTAGGGCACAAACAAAACATAAATAACAAAATCCCTAAATCAATTAAGAACCGTAAGAAGTTGCTAATAATCACACGAAATTAAGGGATTAAAGCCAGAATTAATCATCGAACGTCTTATAATGCAAAAGAATCCTTTCAAAATGATGGAAAAATCACAAAGAATCAAATTTCGAAACCCTAGAATCAAGTGTTCAAATAGAATATATACTACCCACTACAAATTACATAAACTAAGAATCAATCATGGTTAAGTAGAAATCAAATATCTTACATACATTTTTTACTCAAAAATTTAAATATGTTAAGTTTCGCATAAAAATAAATGACAAAAAACCTGAAAAATATTGAAAGAGATAAGAAAAACGGTGAAAATTCGCAGTCGGTGGAAACGGTCGACAATGATGAATGAAAAAATATATCACTTACCCATCTTCTTGTAATTGTGTTCATTGAAAGAAAGTTTCTATATCCCTTGGCAAAATCAAAGTACTGCTTTCTACAGAAGATTGTGTGAGAAAATATGTGTTCTTGATATAGAAACTGTATGAAAATGGAGTTAATGAGAGAGAAATGGAAAAGGGAGTTGATGGGATAGAAAATGGAGCAGTTAAACTCAAACAAATTATTGTTTTAAATTATTATAATTGCGGGCCAATACTACACTACATGACATTTGATCAGTTTTTTTCATTACAATTTGTGACGCTCTGATAAAGTGTACTATCAAAAATGTATAAATATGCCTTATTTTCTTGTATAAAGTAATAGATTTGGGTTTATAACAGTATATATTTACGATATTATACTACAAAATTGATACTATAATAATACAAGCAAATATATTATGTTATAAAAGCTCAAATATATTAAGTTTTAATTTCAAATATATTGCGTTACAACCCCGAATATATTATGTTATGACCACAATTATATTTTGTTATAACCTCAAATGTATTGTGTTATAATAGTAGGTTTTTTTACAACAGCAGTTTTGTTTTTAAACATCAGTTTTTTTAAAAAAAAAAAACTATTTTTTTTCTAAATAGCTGATTTTTAAAACAAGAGTTTTTTTTTAAAAAAAATTAAGATATTTACTAAAGAAGGAAAAAGGCTTGGGCTCTTGAGAGTCGTTTTTAGAAAAGACAGTCTCTCAAGAGAGAGCATGTAAAGTATAATTATGAAAGATAATAAGTAATTGTATTATAATATAAATTTATCACTTTTTTAAAAGAAAATGGTTTGTATTAGGATTTGATCATTTAACCTAAGGTTTCATATGTATTTCTCCAACCATTAAGCTATAATAATTTATGTTAAATTTTTGCATTGTTAAATTTTATATATCATATTTTAGTAAGGCGGGACCAAAGCTAAAAGTACAAAGGATCGCAAGGGGGTCGAACCTCCCCTAGCCCCCCATGTAGCTTCGCCCCTAATTATTAGTTGTATATGTACTTTATTAGTATTATATTTGTCATCATACTTCATAATATCTACTAATACAATAAGAGAATCTGACACGTGTCAAGTATACAAGAGAGCTTTTCCCTCCAAAGAAAACTTTCCAAATAAATACTCTATCAAATGCACATTATGTTAACTTTTAATTGAAATTAATATTGACTTTTCTAATGTGTAAAATACTAAGTATATATTGACTTTCAAAATATTGACTTTTTCAAATAAAAAGTTAATTTTGATAACTTTGACTTTTGTTGATTAAAATGACTAACACTATTGATTATACCATATTTACGATTTCAGAAGAGCCAAAATTGAAAATAAGTGTCATTAAAAACAACCTTATAATTGGAAACTCTTAAATTTCATCATCATCATCATCATACCCAGTGTATTCCGCTCAAAGAAAACTATGATCAGGGTCTGGGGAGGGAGGAACAATGGCATGCTCATACCCATAAGGAGAGTGCGATCAAAGAGTCCCTCGGCTCGAGAACGGTCTTCTAGCAAGAGGAACCTGCAGTTGGCAAATAGAATAGAAGCACACACACAAAAACAAAGATAAGATCAAAGAAACAGGTAAAAAGCGACAAAAAGGCAAAAGGATAAAGACGAACGAGGGGGTAAAGGGACAAGTTTACTAATCTAGGACTTGGATAAGGCGCCGCCAACTGGCCCTATCCGTGACTTTCCTTTCATAATCCCATCTATTGATTAACAATGAATACTCCCAACTTTGAAGGGTATTTTTTTAGAGTAATCTCGGTGATCGGATGACTTGCTATAGCAAGTTTTATTTTTTTTTTGGATCTTTTGTGAATTACAGCCTCAAAGTTTGGTCGTTTTGTGAATTACAGCCGTAAAGATTTTTTTTTATGAATTACAGCCACCAACTTTTGAAAATGACCATCATTACGGCCAAGTGACCGGTTCTCACCGTTGACCAGCAAAATGACCTTTGACTTTCTTTTTTCCTGATTTTTCTTTTTTTTTTTTGAGTTTTCTTTTTTCTTTTCCTTTTTTTAATTTAATTCTTTCATCCTCTTCACATCTTCATCCCCTTCCTCTTTCTTCTCCATCATCTTCATCCTCTTCATCCTCCATTAATTTTCAAAGTCACCATTAATCTTGAAAGACCCAATTTCTCTCCAAAGTCCAAATTCTAGATTTCTTTCCCCTTTTCAAGAACCCTAATCAAAGAATACCAAATTGGAAGGGATGAACTTTCTGGGTATTTGAATTTCATCAAACTTTCTGGGTATTAGAAGGGATTGAAATAGAATGCAAAAATGGGAAGTTCCATAAGAGTGACTACAAGTTCATCGAACGATTACCGTTCCTACTGTTTAGAACCGTCAACCAAAAAGTGACTACAAGTTCCATAAGAGTGAGGTCTAAATTGTCCAACAAAATCAAAAAAAGGAAATTCAATCAAAAATCATGGCATCAAAGACAATGATGGAGACAGATAGATGAAACCTTTTGTCTTTTATTACATAATTTAATTTAAAATTAAATTAATAACTAATTTGTAGTAGTAATAATAATTATCTAATTATCTAATTGAGGCTGAGCTTTGGTTGAACTCAAAATTTCCCCATCAAATTCTCTGCTTTTATCTTGCTTTACCCTAGTTTTCCTCATTGTATTTGGAATTTGGGTTGTAAATTTATTTATTTAATTCTTTTTTAGCCCTTTTTCATCATTGTATTTGGAATTTGGGTTGTAAATTTTTCTGGGTAATTTTTAGGGTTGTAAATTTTCTGGGTATTGGGTTGTAAACTTTCTGGGTAATTTTTTAGCCCTTTTTCATCATTGTATTTGGTATTTATCGAATTTCCCAATTTTTACCTATGCGATTATTAGGGTTGAAACTAATTGAACATTAGGTTGGATTTCATCCCAAAACAATTCGGTTTCCTCAATATGACCATTTTGAACAGAAAGTTTGATGAAATTCAAATACCCAGAAAGTTCATCCCTTTCAATTTGGTATTCTTTGATTAGGGTTCTTGAAAAGGAAAAGAAATCTAGGGTTTGGACTTTGGAGAGAAATTGGGTCTTTGAAGATTAATAGTGACTTTGAATATTAATGGAGTGTTTGAAGTTTATTAGGGATGAAGAGGATGAAGATGATAGAGAAGAAAGAGGAAGAGGATGAAGATGTGAAGAGGATGAAAGAATTAAATTAAAAAAAGGAAAAAGAAAAAAGAAAACTCAAAAAAAAGGAAAAAGAAAAAAAAACTCAAAAAAACGGAAAAATCAGAAAAATGGGAAGTCAAAGGTAAAATAAGCTGGTCAACGGTGTCAGCCGGTCACTTGGCCGTAATTGAGGAAAAATCAAAAGTTGGTGGCTATAATTCATAAAAAAAAAACTTTGCGGCTGTAATTCATAAAACGAGAAAACTTTGAAGCTGTAATACATAAAAGATCCTTTTTTTTAAAAAAAAGTTAAATTAAAAAAATGTCGAAAAAAATGTTATAAAAATTATGATTATTTTTTATCATTTATAATTTTTTATGCAAAGTTTCAAATTTTTTTTTAAGTTAAAATTAATTTTTAATTAATTTTTTTTGGTGAATTACCTATTATAGCAGGTCATCGGATTACCCAAATTTAGTCTAGAAAAATACCTTTTAAAGTTGGGATTATTCATGGTTAATCAATAGGTGAGATTATTGTAGGAAAATCACGAATATGTTGGATTATTCTAGGTAAATTTTCCAATAATGTATTAAGACTTAAAAATAATATAAAATATTCATCTAGCTATTTAATTATTCTACTAATTTGAATATCTACAAAATGATAACCAAAATCTGATATAGAATAATTTTACAATGATAATTATGATAACGAATATTTTTTATCTGTAACTTTTAATTGAATTTAATATTGACTTTTCTAATCTGAAAAACACTAAGTATATATTGACTTTCAAAATATTGACTTTTTCAAAGAGAGTTCATCTATTGACATATCAATTCATTTATATTTTGCGTATATCATCTTTGAAATGGTTCGGGTTGAATTAGGCTAGGTTTTAAAGACAAGTCTATTTTCAATCTATTTTTTATTTTTCATTATTTAGGTATTAATAATTTTGATATATCTATAAATACTATCAAATATTAGCCTACAACATTAATTCTTTGTCCAAATCACGTGTCTTATTTCTTTGAAAAAACCATTTTTAAAAATGTAAATACCTTTGCATTTGAATAATTTAGCATTGCGTTTTAGTCACATTAGTATTACGTTTTAAAGACAAGTTTATTTTCAATCTGTTTGTTATTTTACATTATTTAGTTATTTACAATCTATTTTTTATTTTACATTATATCTTTGAAAAGAACATTTTTAATGAATGTAAATACCTTTGTATTTGAATAATTTGGTATTTTTTAGTCACATTATGATTGTAAAAAATATTATATTACAAGTTAATTAAGAAAAAATAGCTACAATGTATTTTAAAATAATTTTTATAATATATTTTAAATTACTTTATACATGTTACATTTTTATAATTAATTTTTATAATTAATTTTTATACATGTTATATTTGTATGGAAAATTACTTTAAATATCCCAACCTTAATCGATTTGATTCAAAAAATTTCAACTTTTGATTAAAATTAAAAAATCCAAACTTTTGGATTGTCTCATTTTAAATCTCTGGACTCTGTAGTAATTTCAATGAGAGTTTCTCTATTGACATCTCAATTCATTTATAGTTTACGTATTTCATCTCTGAAATGGTTCGGATCGGATTAGACTGGGTTTAAAGACAAAGCTATTTTCAATCTATTTTTTATTTTACATTATTTAGCCTACAACATTAATTCTTTGTCTAAATCGTGTGTCCTATTTCTTTGAAAAGAACATATTTAACAAATGTAAATACCTGAATAATTTAGTATTACGTTTTAGTCACATTATTTGATTGTAAAAACTAATACAAGTTAATTAAGAAAAAATAACTACAATGTATTTTAAAATTTTTTTAATATATTTTAAGTTATTTTAGAATAACTCTTGTGCAGTTGTGCTAATATCTAAAAGTAGAATGATCATTGCTACCTTAATAAAAATAACCTAATAAATAAATTTTATAAGAAAAAAACCACATATTTTAGCGAATAATGTAAAATATATAGTTACAATTATTTTATTCGTACTCAATTATATACCTAATTCAACAATAACTTTTATTTTGTAAATAAAAAAACTTAAACTTTAGTACTTCATATATGATGAACATTTCAAGCAAATAAACATACGGGTTATTACTCTTAGTTTTTTTCAACGTTTTTAGAACCCTATTAATAGTTTAAAATTCTTACTCTAATTTTAGCTGTAATATAGTTCTATTATGAGAACTCGAATGAAAACTAGAATGAAAACTTTTCAATTTTAGCTGGCATATATGTTCAACGATTTGAGCTAGAAATTTAAATAGTTTAAGTAATACTGCAGAAATTAGAGAATTTTCTTATTAGATTCTTAAATTGACAATGAAATAGTTAGAGACCCTAATGATTGTGAAGTCGTGATCAACATTCTCATAAGGTGTATAAACAAGTTAATTTATCAAATACATTTTTTAGCTTATTTTACCAATTAAATCAACTAATTCCCTCAACCAACTAATGCTCAATTCTCTATTTTACCAAACACTCTCTTTGTTAGATTTAAAATCACATCATAATGCACATTTACTCTTGCAATAAGGGAATAAACTCTATGAAAGTTTGAGTTGTAACCAAGTGATGATATCAAGAAAATACTCTATCTTAGATGTTAAAAACCAAATTATTTATTACTTATATGATTTTCAGGTGATCCGTGCATGGCACGGGTAAATACCTAGTATTATAATAGTAGTATATTATTAGTCCTATTATTATATTATTTGTTGTGTTAGTATCGTATATATTAGTGTAATATCAGTGTATTAGTGTATAAGTAGTATATTATTAGTCGTATTAGTTTAGTTTTTGTAACTTAGTATTTTATTTGTTGTATTAGTATAGCAAAGTCTTTGTGATTTAGTATTTTATTTGTTGTATTAGTATAGCAAAGTCTTTGTGATGTTAGTATATCATTTTAGTTTAATTTTAGTCATATATTCTATAGTGCTAATCGCTTAGAGTTTATCAAGCTTATTAAAATAAAATAAAAAATTTACTTGATCATGAATGATTAAAAATTAAATATTAAAGTAACGAAAAAATATAAAAATAAAAAACTTTTAATTGAGAATTTACCTCTAAGATGACAATGAATGGCTAATAAGTAATAAGTGATCAAATTAAATTTGTAGTTAATTTACCTCTAAGATTATAAAATTTATTTGACCAGAAAATTACAAGGACTAAGAATCCAAACAAATATATTAATGAAAATATCTTATCTCGATGAAAATGTTACATTTCTATGAAGCAAATATCTTAAATTCCCATTCCACGCAATAGTCGACCTTGGCTTTGTCAATTGTCACGTGTGTTAGATTAATCGCAGACATTGCCTACTAATTCTTCTTTGATCAACAGCTTTTAACATTTTAATTTAAACTTTAAACTAATGTCATTAGTCATTACAACTCATACAAACCCTTTTTTTTCTGTTTTTTTTATAAAAATTCTTTTCGATTGTTACCACTTTCCATCCATGACTAATAGCCAATTACCATTGTTTAGTAATGTCTTGATTTATAAATTACTTTCCTATCATACTATAACAAAAATTATAAAAAAACTACCTATTTTAATTTTTTCTATCTTATATGACTCGAAATAACATATGCAAAACACTACCTGATGACGGAATTCGTTTGTTGATTGTCAAATTTTGGTTTGACCAAACACGTTTTTTGCACGTGATGTTATTAATTGCACTTAAGTGACGATATTGCTATACTCTCCATAGCTTATTCCATCCATTCTATTTGCTTCTCACTGTTCATGGAGTTAACCTATACTTGTAACTATGGAAGAATAATGCTTTTATGTATTGTGTTAACTTTTACAACAATTGTCTTATATACAAACAAAGAGCAAGGAAATATGGCAAAGATAAATTACAGTAGCTCAATTAAGGAAAGAATAATAATGAAATAAAAAGAAAATGTAATCACATGATTGTAGGCTTGATTAAGGGAAGATATTGATGGAGAATAATATGTTTGACTGATTATCCTTTGACACGCCTCCTCAAAATGGGCGACGAGGAGGAAAGACCAATTTTGGAAACCAGAGAAGTGAAGGTGTGACGTGGTAGTGGTTTAGTAAGAGCATCAGCTAGTTGTTCGTTGGTAGACATGCAAGAGACTAGTAAATTGCCACCTTGAACATTTTCCCGAACAAAGTGATAATAATCCGCTACATGCTTCATTCTGGACTCTGGAGTGAAAAAATGGGTTTGCACTTACATAAGTTGCTCCTGCGTTATCACAATGCACTACTGGCTGGAGAGGTAGGATGATTTGATGTTCTTTCAAAAAATTTGGTACCCATGAGTTGAGCAATTCAGCCGTAGCACTCGTCACAAACCTATATTTCGCTTCAGTGGAGGAACGGGCTCGTGTACACTGCTTTCTTGAATACCATGATATCGGGTTATTGCCAAGGTAAAAAATATAAGCTGTGGTGGAGATGTAATCATCCTAGTCCGCGTCCGAATAGGCATGAAGGGATAAAGGTTAGTTTTTGTGAAGTAATATTCCCATGTTGGCAGTACCATGCAAATATCCAAGCAAACGGTGAAGAGCTTGCATGTGTGTGGTGGTTGGACGTTGTGTGTATTGAGCTAGTTTATTTACCACAAAGGCAATGTCAGGTCTTGTGAGACCAAGATTCCGTAAGCTACCAATGAGTTATCTATAAGGTGTTGGGTCAGGGAGATGGTCACCATTGATAGTAAGAGGAGGATGAGTGAGAAGATGAGTGGCAGAGGGATTAGTAGTGTCCATGTTGTCTTTACAAAGAATATCTTGAATATATTTCTTTAGGTTGAGAAAGAGACCTTGCGAGTGATGTGTTACTTCAACACAAGTGTCCATGAAAGAGGAGGAGTTGCTAGTGACAATATTGTCATCAACGTTGACAAGTAGATAAGATTCTCATTGTTGTAAAGAGTGAAAAGAGAAGACTCTAAGACCGTGTTTTTAAACCCGTACTGAAAAAGGTATTGGCGGAGTTCGGTGTAACATGCCCTAGAACTTGTTTAAGACCACAGAGAGCTTTATTTTATTTACAAACATGATTGGGAAGTAATGGGTCACAATAACCTGGTGGTTGAATGGTATAGACATCTTCGTGGAGAATGCCTTAGAGAAAGGCGTTGTTAATGTCGAGTTGGCAAAGAGGCGATTCATGTGTGATAGAAGAGAAAGGACAAACCTAATCGTCGTTGGTTTGACAACAGGACTAAAGGTCTCACTATAATCAATATCCGGGCGTTGATTGAAACCACGGGCAACATTCCTAGCTTTATATTGAGTGATATTGCCATCTTTGTCTTTCTTAATACGAAAGACCCACTTACGACCCACAATATTTTGAGAAGGAGAGGAAGGGGCAAGTTCCCAAGTATTGTTCTTACGTAAGGCCGCAATTTCGGCGTCCATAGCTTGACGCCAAATGGGACTCGTGAGGGCTTGAGTGATGTTTTTGGGAAGGTCAACGGTAGTAGTTTCGACGTGAAGATTGAGTTTATTTATTGGTTTAACTATACATGCTTTAGCCCAGTGTTGTTAACATCGCGATTCTAATCTACGATTCTACAATTTTACGATCCAAAAACAACCGAGCGATTTGAATCGCAGGTAGAATCTTAAAGTTGTAGAATCTTACGATTCTAGTTGGAATAAAATTTTTAGAGGTAGAATCATAACACGATTCTACGATTCTATGATTTAACGATCCGATTCTACTAACTTTGTATGAATTATTTTTAATTTTTCTTATGTATATAAAAAACAATTTCTTAATCGGTATGAAGATTTAAACTAATTATTAAAACATTTTCGTTATATTCTTAAAAATAAAGTCAAAAAAACTTTAATTCATAAATTTAGACTTTTGCATTAGATAATAATGATAATAAACTAGATATTTTTAATATATTTAAATTTATTTGTAGAATCGTACGATTCTACGATTCGATTCTACCTCTTTAAACGATTTTAAGTAGAATCGCGATTTTAACAACTTTGCGTCATGATATGAGATGGAGGAGCATTTGTAGGGTAGTTAGGCTGGATTTGGGGATCAGAAGAAGATGAAGAAGGTGGGGAATCATTGGAAGAGAATGTGGGAATATGGTCGTTGGTTGGAGAAGGGGCAGTAGATGCCAAGTCAATAGGAGTGATTAAAGTAGAAGGGGAGACATAGGAGGGGTTTGAGTGTGCATGGGCTTATTTAAGAGAGTAATTGAAAGAGGGGCCCATTCATCAATAATAGAATTGAGAGGGGGGAGGGGGGCAGTGGACAATTGTGAGAATGGGAAAACATGTTCTACAAAATGGACATGTCGAGGAGTGTATATTTTATGAGAGTTTAATTCGAGACAATAATAAGCACTTTGAGTAGGTGAATATCCAATAAAAACACATGGTTTTGATTTTGGATCGAGTTTATGAGCAGTGTACGGTTTAAGCCAAGGGTAACAAAGATAACCAAAACTACGAAGTTTGGAATAGTTTGGTTGAATTCGGAAAAGTTTGAAATAAGGAGAGACATTATTAAGTGTGGGTGTAGGGAGACGATTTATGAGATATGTGGCGGTGGCACAAGCATCGGTCTAATAAGTGAGTGGCATATGGGCATGTTGGAGAAGAGAAAGAAAAGTTTCTACAATATGTCTATGTCGTCTTTCGGAATAGCCCTTGTGTTAAGGAGTATGGGGAGGAGAAGTAAGGTGACATATGCCATCAATAGACAGATATTGGTGAAGTGACTTATATTCTCCACCATTATCGGAATATAGACTTTTGAGAGGTAATTGAAAAAAATTTTGAACCAAGGCTTTGTAATGTATAAAAACTTTACGAGTGTCGGATTTTTGTTTTAGAGGGTATAACCATATGTATTTGGTGAAGTGATCAAGAAAAATAATATAATATTTAAATCCATCATGTGAGTAAATTGGTATTGTCCACAAATTTGTATAAACATATTCAAGAGGAGAGGAGGATGAATAAATTTATTGATGGTAATTTATGACTTTTATTATAAGCACACGCATTACAATCAAGATAGAAATACTAGAAATATTTAAATTATTTTTAGATATTAGTTGGCGGAAGACATTTTGAGAATGATGCCCAAAACGATGATGTGAATAGAGATGGTGGTGCTTGTGTAGACTTGAGGAGATTGTGAGGATACTTCATGAATTCCAGATTTAGAGTGGCCTTGGAAGAGACACATCCCTGTTTTGTGATCCTTAACAAAGAAAGAAGTTGGTGAGAAAAGAATGGAAATATTATTATCCCTACATAGTTTTGAAACAGAAATAATATTTTTTGCTATTGCGGGAACAACAAGAACATTATTTAAAACAACAGAATTTTAGAAAGAAATGGAGCCAAAGTGAGTAATTTTAAGAGCCTTACCATCTCCAACAATAAGTTCTTTAGTACCGTCATACGAGGCATGTAAAGAAAGATTGTTTAGGTCATTTGTGACGTGCTGGAAAGCACCTCTGTCAAGAAGCCAAGGAGAAGATACGACGACAGATTTTAAGACATTAAGAGTATTTGCTTGAGGTGCATTTTGAGAGCGATTGTTATGAAATGAGGAGGGGGGATACATATTTGGGAATTGACGTTTAAAATAGAGCCTTGACTAACCACATGACCTTGAACACGACACCATTGACACTTACCAAGAAAAGGACTAGAGTT
>CM033457.1:231335-271335 GCA_019425755.1 Amaranthus cruentus | reverse complement strand
TTTTGTAAAACGTCACGTTTTAACTTTCTTCTTTAAATAACATTGACTTATTTCTTATAACTTTATTTAATTAATTTAACCTAAAATGAGTGTATTTTTATTATTAATTTTAAGTATAGTTTTAATCAAAATTTTCTAAGTAAACTATCATATTTTCATGATCAAACTTACCCATTATTCTAAAAAATATACACTTGGATAAACTAGAACAAAAATATGATGAACCAAAAATTATTTCTATCAAACTCATGATTTTTATCACTTACACAAGCTATCACCATTTTCTTATACAAGTTAACTTTCTCCTACACTCCAACTCTTACAAATTCACTTACACACTCTAAATCTCTTACACAAGTTAGTCTATTTCCATACTCATAACACTCTTATTCATACAATCTAAGAACTACAAATCTTATTATTTATTTTGGGTACATAATGTATCATTATTTTTGAAGTTGGGATTTATTTATTATGGAAGCTTAGATTAATTATCTTTGGAGCATTATTATCTATCTTGAAGGGTCTTATATCTTATTATTTTCCCAATTAGTACTTAGTACTAATCCTTGGTGTTAGTATGGTATAACTTTTATGCAAAGTATGAAATATGTTGATATGTTTTAGTAGGAAGTTAGTTTAATGAATTTATGATCAAGATTATATTAAGTATGTGTATGCTAAAAATATATTTAGTATGTTAATAATCTTTAAACAATTTTAGGAAGTTGAGTGCAAAATTATATTCTAATGATATTAAGTATGATTTATGTTATAAACTAGTGCTAGTATGTTTATGAGTTATGTGTTACATTAGAATTGTTATGTTAGAACTTTATTGATATGTTTATGTTAGCCTTCAAATTAGTTTATAAGGTAGTAAGTTATTTTATGAACTTATTTTTTTTTTATTATTAAGTATGGTTATATTAAGAATATTGTTATTATAGTTTATTTTTTTAGATTTGAGTTTATCTTTAAAGTTATAGTAAATTTCTAAGTTATTAAATAGTAAAGTGTTTTCTTGAATGATTTAAATTTTATTATTAAAATATGCTTTGTAACTAGTTTGTACAAAATATTTCTTTAGTTGACGGTTTGAATAAAGTTTATGTAAAGATGTAAAAAGTGTTTTTAATATTTTTTTTAAATTAAATTTTTTAAAAGTTTTATAAGTACTAGAAGTATTGATTTTGGTGAGCTTATAAAGTATTACTTGTTTTATATTCCTTTTTTTTTAACTAGAAATATTAATTTTTGTAAATTATAAGTTTTATTTGTTTTTTTTTATTCAGATTATTAACTTTGTGGACTTAATAACTTTCACTTGTTTTAAAGTTAGAAATGTAGATTTTGGGAACTTATTTCAAAAAAAAAATATTTTTTTATAGCTACATGTGGAAAATACTAATTTGAAGACTAAGCTAATTATTAGAGTGAATTTAGTGAGCTATTATAATAAAGCTAAATATAAATTTAATGTGTAAAAATTTAGTAATGAACATACAAATACATAAATGTGATTAAACGTTATGATTAAGAATTATATTAAATGAATGAAGTTACCAACTAGGTTGGTCAAAGTCAATTAATTTCAAAGTCAACTTGTAGTACTAAAAATGTGATGTACTTGTGTGTGTGAAAATGTATTGATTGAATGACCCTGATAGTAAGGTAATGTCGAACCATGGCCAAGCATGTAAAATCCTGCGTCCGTGTCGTAAGCACGTAAATGCGGTAAGAGGGGTTCGCTACCTATCCTGGAGCTCGAGCATAAACATTGTATTGGAGGGTGCGACTCACCACGCTTAGGGTTTAGGACTACGGCCTCACCTAACGACCCTTACATATATCGGTGTCATATTGTTGTGTTTGTTGATTAGTGATGAACTTGATTAGTGGTTATCCTATGAATCATGGTACGGTATGAGTATTAACCAAATGAACTTACTTGAGATTTAAGATTACCAAATTGTATAAATGGCGAATGCATCTTCCGTGATTGAGAATGGTATCTTAATGACTTAAAAGTATGGAACAGAAAAGAATATAATAAAAGTATACAATGGTGTTAATTAATTTGAAATTGACTTAAATTATTATTTTGTAAATGTAGTGTATAATTTTCATATTTTGAGTCGGATAGGATGTTATGCTCCTAAGTACGTGACCGATTCAATCTACTGTCATCCAGTATCATGGATGGCGATTTTCGAGATTTAGTTTCGGTTCGATCCGGCCGCAACAATTATTATTTATCGAGAACTTAGTGCTTTTGTGTCTTTATTGATGACTTGATGTTGATGTAGTTTTACATTTTTAATTTTAGCAAACAATGTTTTATCGGATGTAATATTTTACTTTTATTTTAAATAATTTTAGTTTTATGATTTAAAGTTTTTAACGGTCAAGCATTTTAAGACTTCCAATATTTTTGTATAAACATTATTATTAAACATTAATTATGTATAGATTGCTCTACATATATATATATATATATATATATATATATATATATATATATATCAGTATATATATATATATATATATATATATATATATATATATATATATATATATATATGTACATATATATATATATATATCATATACATATATATATATATATACATATATATATATATGTATATATATATATATATATATATGTATATATATATGTATATATATAGTATATATATATATATATATATTATATTACTATATATATATAATATACATATATACATACATATATATATATATATATATATATATATATATATATATATATATATATATATATATATATATATATATATATATATATTATATATATATATATATATATATATATAGATGATCCTACCTCCGCGAACTAAAGTCATAGATGATCCTACCTCCGCAACAAACAGGGGCCAAAGTGGATGCTGCATACTTAAACGTATGTGACTAGAGGCCACCATAGGGTTTGCAAGGCCCACATGGCAACACCTCAACCAAGGCCGGTGACGGGCCATACCGGTGCCCAATGGTAAAGTATGAACATACCCTCGTACAGTGACCATACATAGATGGTCCTATCTCCGAGAACTAAACCCACTGGGGTACCCTAACCAGGGGAGCCACAATATTCGAACAAATCTGCTATCTCTTCAATAAGGGACTCATTCTCATTACAACCAACAACTTTCTTACTCCATCACTAAGGGATTTATCCCCATTCCATTTCACCTTATTCAACACTTTCTTACTCCATCACTAACGGACTCCTTCCCATTCATAAAACATAAATCAACCACATTAATAAGGGGATCATTCCCTATTCAACTAACATAAATCAATCTCAATAACAAAGGAGTCATTCTCATTCAAACTAACGTAAGTCAAGCTCATCAATAAGGGATAATCATTTCCATTCAACTAGCACTAATCAATATCATCAATAAGGAAACCACTCACTATTCCCAACTAACAATAAACAATATCATTAATATTGAGACATTCACCATTCAAACTAGCAATAATCAATATCATCAATAAGGAAACCATTCACCATTCAGTTCAATATCAAGGGAATCACATCATTCCCATTCAAACTAGCAATAATCGATCTCATCAATACTGAAACATTCACTATTCAAACTAGTAATAAACAATATTATTAATAAGGGACTCGTTCACTTTCAAACAAATAATGACCAATCTCAATAACAAGGGAATCATTCTCATTCTAAATCATTATCAAACATTTAGCATACTAGCATCATTCTCTACTAGTAAACTTGAAAATCATATAATCAATAACGTTGATATTTCATTCGACGACGATTCATAGATAGTGTAGATTATATATTTTAAAATAATTCAATATCGGTAAATATACAATGCAAGATGCATGCAAGAGTTAATTACTGCGTGTACGTACCTGTAAGCGTCATTGCACAACCAAAAAGTTACAAAAGTCACCCAACTAAGGTTCTACTTTCCTCTTATGAGATGGGAACCTATATAAGTTAAGAGTAGAGCTAATAAGTCTCTTTAACTACTTTGTCATACCAACTAAATACCAAAGGAACCGCCATCACCCATTTTAGCATGAGTTTCCGATTACTCTAGCACGCACATAAATCATTCAATACAAGTCAAATCATTAACTCAATACAACATAAGTCTTTCCATCAATTTAAAAGTAACAGTATATGTGAATCGTTTCATTACTTTAACTAATTTAGAGTATATCGGCTCGTTAACCAAAAATAACTAATCACAACTAAGCCTTACAATTTTAATATAACACTTATATAACGACAAGGCACATCTTAGAGTTATCGAATCGCGATATCATTGTTACCTTCTCCAAAGCTTGAAAGAACTCTAATCAAAACAACATGACAAATAACTTTAGCAATCATCCACTATAAGTTGACGTTATGCTCTTGGCTTTACTAAGATTAATTATGCATTTATAACTTCAATGATGACTACTAAGAGCATTTGCAATTCCTAAACATCAAGTCACAACAATTAGCAACTCCTACTCCCAATTAATAACCAAAACTATTTCTATAGTCAATCTATAATAATAAAAAAATCATGACTAAATAAATATATCATAATCACAACTAACACAGCTAAACCTTAAACAACTTATGATATTATCAAATGAATCATCGCACCACCAACATATAACATAAGAGCACACACTATTAAAATTTCATTTCTAAATTAAAGCCTAATCAATTCATTGTTCAAATTAAAGATAACATATTTAATTACGACTTCTACTAAGATTCAAAGAAACTAGTACACAATCAACACACCACCCTTAATTTCTAATCACATTTCAAACCTTAAATCATATATATGTTCAATTCATCCATCAAACTCTTATCCACCAAAAGATTCAATGAAGTTAACACAAAACCAACATCAAATTCAATACACTTAATAAAACTCCAATTAAAAACTAGAAAATCAATTAGAGAAAAGAAGAGTTGGCTCACAATGGGAAAATAAGAAAAGAGGGGTGAGATGACAAGTGCTAAATGTAGTGGTGGTGGCACGGGAGGGACAAGGCACTACGGTGGCCCTTGGTGGCGGTGCAGGCAGCCGTAGCTGCAGATGTGGTGCATGAATAGGCAGCAGATGCTGCTGTTTTGTGAGTGGCGTTGCAGGGGCTGCTGCCGGTTACTCTTTGTGCGTGAGTGGAACGGTTGTCGGTGGTCGTAGTGTTCGTGGGGAGGCTCATGGCTGGGCTGCTACGGCCATGAGGGAGGGGAGTGAGAGAGAAAAAAGAAGGTGAAATAGAGAAGAAGAGAGAATGGCAGCCGTGGTTTTGCAAAGTGAAGGGAGGGTTGTCTCAATTAAAACCCTAACTCATCATTTTTATTTTAGTTGTTTATATTTTTGTTTATTACGTAGGTTTATTTTCTTGCGAGGCCCAACTAGAAACCCACTTTCGTGTGCTCACATTTTAATAAATAATAATTTTGATTCGAACCTCTTTCTTTTAGAAATCGTAATTGTACTTTAATATAAATATGTGTTAATATTTAAATTCGTATACGAAAGAAATTTATTAAAACTACTTCAAAATTAATTTATTATAATTATAAAATCCCCAAAAGTTATTAAAATATTAATAATGGCGTCTGAAAATCTCGGGGTGTTACAAAGTGATTTCATCTCTTGCTTCATGGGTATCAACCAATTGCTTGAGTCTTTTGAGGCCATAGCCTCTTTGTACATACTTGCTTCATGAAACCTTTCGACTTCGCTAGCAATGTTGAGAGCATATGCAACATAATTACACTCTTCAATATACCTCCTTGGAACCACGATCTTCCTCCTTTGCCTAGTTGTGGACAAGTGAGGAGACCTTTGTTGAACATTATCATCATTTTCACCTTCATCAATATTAGGAGTTTGAACCTCCTCTTGTGCATCAATACGATTAATTACAACATCATTTTCAACCTTTTCAACGGGCTTTTCTTCACTAGAGACTAACATGCTTTTTTCATCAAATACAACATCTCTAGAGGTGATTATTTTTTTAGACTCATTACACCACACCTTATACCCCTATACACCCACTCCATATCCCACACAAATACATTTTCTAGCCCTAGGTTCAAGTTTTCCATCATTTACATGAATATAAACGGGACAACCAAAAACTTTAAGACTAGAATAGTTTACCGAAGCCACTTCGGCCCAAAATTGCTTCCCCAAGTTAGCTTGGTTTAGCATACACCGAGCCCTCTCCAACAATGTCTTATTCATCCTCTCTGCAACACCATTTTGTTGAGAACGCCCTGCACAAATTCTATGTCTAACAATGCCTTCACTAGAACAATATTGAAGAAACTTATTATCAACAAATTCAAGACCAATATCGGTTCGCAAGGTCTTGATACTCCTACCGGTCTTCTTTTCAATCATTTTCTTCCATTTCAAGAAAACATCAAAAACTTCATTTTATGCTTAATAAAATAACACCAAACTTTCCTTGAGAAATCATCTATGAAGTTCAACAAATAATTACAACCACTAAGGGAGGGCTTTTGTGAAGGCTCCCACAAATTGAAATGAATATAGTCAAGGATTTCCAATTTAATTTAGTTGTGCTTTAATTTTGCTTTGTTTTTACCTAGTGAGTTTCTCTACAAACCCTAAATGGCCTCAAAGAAGCTAGAACCAATGGTTTTCGAAGATGATAACGGTGAAGAAAATTCCTGGTATTTCTCATCTTCATTTAGAGAAAATTTGAGTAATATTGATGAGTTTAAATCCCCATTTTTCTAGATAAAATGAAAGCAAGAAAGAAGTTTGTTCAAAGAGGAAGCGTGTTTGTTAATGGTGATTATCTGTAAAATCTTTTTCACAATATGGGTTAGCTTTCTACATTTTCTGTAACAGTGGTTAATGTTTACTACTGTTAATGTTCTTGTTAGCAAGAACCATGGAAATAAGGGAAAGGGAACGAGATGCAGAAGGTAGAAATACAGAATAAGAAGAAAAGGAAGAAAGAGATGATTGAATGATAGTGAGTAGATATCAAGAAAAGTGTTATTCATCCTATGCCAATACAAGACTAAGGGGGTATATATATATAAGCTAGCTAAACTAACTTTCCCGCCAAAGACATACAAATTGTAACTAACTAACTAACTGATTATCTAACAATTAGCACCTAATAAGTCATGTGCCCTGTAGATGATATACTCCACAACCTCCTATTACAATCCATCCCCCTTAACAATTGACTTGTCCTCAAGTCATGTATGGAGACAATCAAAATATGGGAAGCGTTGTTCAAAATCCACAACATAATCCCACGTTGCGTCCTTGCTGCTCAAGCCTTGCCATTGGATCAGATATTGTATGAGGGGTGCATTTTGATGCTTAATAAGCCTCTTGTCCAGAATTGCTTCATGGGGAATAGGTATAGATGTGTCCTGACTATGGAGCCACTTTGGAATATGTGGGGCAATAGGCAATTGGCCTTTGAATGGCTTTGGCTGAGATACATGAAAGAATGAGTGAATTTTAGTAGTACCAGGATGCTTGATTTTGTATGAAACTGTTGCAATCCTAGCTTCAATTTGTAATGGTCCAGAGAACTTAGGGGAGAGTTTGTCATGATTATGATGAATCTTAATAGATTTTTGTCTGTAGGGTTGCAGTTTGAGCCATACCCATGAACCAACTTCAAGTTCTCTCTCAGTCCTGTGCTTATCAGATTGCACCTTCAACTTCAAGTTCGTTAAAAGGAATTGTTATATCGTTTTTCATGGGAGGAATGGAGTGTGTATAAAAGATTATGGTATCTTCAACTTGTGTTCTAAGATTCAATTGTTTACAAATTAGGCTATTTATTATAGTTGAATGTTGCTAAAAGTTTTGTATGTTTTATACAAGTTATTTTTGCATACTTTATCCCACATACAATCTGCGGCGTACAATATTCTTAAAATTTTGCTTCAAAAGAGAACCAGAAGCGGAAGAACTCTTTATTCCACCTTCCTATAGAGAGTTTTCAATCTCTTATTAAACCTTCAACAACATATGGATCATAGCGGAAGAACTTCGCTAAGGCTTTAATAATGTTGTAATTTAAAATCACTAGGATTATTGATGCAATAAATGTCAAAATACAAAACTTGCTTCAATTTATACAACATTACTATCAGCAGTGTCAACCACCTCTATTTAGCTTTTAATTAAACATGATTTTTAAATTGTTATGCACATTGATGTCAGGTATCATTTCTTACGTACTGACAAAAGGGTGAAGGAAAAGAAGATCGGGACCGCTGACAACCCAACTGATTTCTTTACTAAGTCTGTTCCATTTAGTAAGTTTAAACATTGATTAGACTTGTTAAATATTCATTACTATGTGATGTAGTATGCCCTTAGTAGCGGTGTTAGGGAGTTCCTGTTATAGGTGTGTTAGCCTCAAGGTAGAGCTTGCCCGGGGCTTTAGATGCAGGTGGAGCATTATGAGGTGCTATACTTGTTGACAAGTATGTGATGAGTCTTGGTGGAATATTTGTCGGGATGGGTCTGAGTTGAAGAGTTGTCGGGATGTATGACTAATGCATGAGTCCTACATCGGGTTTGGCTTGAGATATGTTCACTATGTGTTGATGAAATCGTTTGCTGAATACGAGTTTTCGTCAAGGTAGAGATTGTTATTAATGGTGACTCAAACTAAATTGCCATGGATGAAGATGAGTAGATAAAGAAGGTCAAAAACCAGTGGGCAAAGCCGAGTAGGCTGCTGTTGGTGTTTGTACTCGAGACGAGTCTGCTTTTAATTGAAGCAAATGGGAATTTTCCAGAAAGTAAAGCCGAGTTGTCTTTTCTTGGCAGTGAGGAGGCCGTCGACTCGGCGGTAGAGTCTAACAAATTGCGAGATTTCCAGTAGCCTTAGCTGACTCGGCGGTGAGGCGTTTCGTGGAGCAGCCGACTCGATTGTATGATCTTTTGTTGCAGGAAGCAGTTTTGTTTACTTTTTTTTTTACAGTGACTTGTTAATTCATGTGATAACTTCTTTAATTGGGCATCTCATATAATCATCCAATTTGAGGGTTATGGCATGATTGATCACAAAATTGAGAGAGATCACAAGAGAGCCATTTTCTTTGTGATTGTAAGGTCGATTCATCTTGTAAATCTTTGCGATTCATAGTGAAATTATTTGATATCGGTGCCGATGGATGTAGCTATCACATTTATAGTGAACCACGTTAAATTTCTTGTGTTTTTTCTTATTGTTTTTTGAATTTCTTTGTTGTTTCATTGTTGTTTTTCGATGGCTTCCGTTGTCGCACAACAAACTTTAACTGTGTATTGGTCACAACTCATAAATCATGCTACTCATTCCTTCTAAGTGCTTCTGAAGTGTTAGGTTTTGCTGTTGCTATGCTACATCGTCATGGCACTTTGCTACAATTAAGAAAGTTATTATTGTATTTTATTATTTAACTTATAAATAAAACTTATACAAAGCCACATTACTTAAAGCACAAACAATTTAGACTATTGTAATGACGAATGAAATTTAAGATAAATTGTTAAAAAACCTAGTACAAGATTTCAGTATAATCGTCTAGATGAAATTCATCATAACTTGAACCAGTACAAATCTTTTACATGAAATTCTGTTGGATAATTTAAACTATAAAGGTGTAAAAGTCTTAAGTATACTATCTATACTAATGTATAAAATTTTTAGGTTTAATTATAAGTTCAAATTATACTAATTAATTCCATGAAAAATTATTAGCAAGTACTATGAAAATAGTGGGGCCAAAAAATTATAAAATAGTAATTTTATTATTATTATTTTTTTGAAGATATAAAATAGTAATTTTTTGATTAAGAACAAATTGGTAAAATCTAGGTCCTAAAGGAATATGCAGAATAAAGCAAAGTTTAGAAAAAGAAAAGTTAGGCCGAATAGTGAAGCGCAAAACGCTGCTGGAATGATGCTTAGCAGATTCGCTGGTCGTAGAGCCCCTGCACTGGTCGTGTGAGTGGTTGCAGGCCATGACCATGCCCAATACACATTCTGGGCTTGTTTGATTTTCCAAAAACTAAAAATTTGGAATAGATAAGACTCTTAATAAAAAAAATATGCAATAAGATCCAAATCAAACTTATTCCAAATATAAGCGCCTGATACACTTGAGCACAGGTTTGGGTCTATTCGTACTTAGTAAGTACGAACAGTAATAAACCGGTAAAAAAATTCAAGTCTCTGTTCGCACTTGGTATCTGCGAACAGGTCAAATAGGGTCAACATGCTGATTTTAAGACAAGAGTTGTTCACACTTAGTAAGTGCGAATAGACTGAAAACCTAAACAGGCTGTTCGCTGTTAGTAACAGAGAATAGCCCGAACCTAAGGTTTGCGGATTACACGCTTAGTTTTGGAATAAGTTTAATTATTTATTTCAAATTTTCCCAAAAACTGATAGGCTATTTTAAAGTCAATGTTTTAGGCATAATTCTTAGGCCATTTCATTCTGAACGGTTGGTTAATGTTTTAAGGATCTAATTAATTAAAACACCTTAAAACTGTCTTTCCTAATAAAGCGGGAAAGTGGGTTCGTGTAGTTGAATAGGTAGTTATTATTAGGGGTGTTCAAAATCGGATACCGGGTCGACCCGGATCCGTAAATCCAGGTGTCCGATTTTTCGGATACCTAAAAGTGTGATCCGGTTCCGACCTGGATTAAACCGGGTATCCGAAATATCGAATCCGGATACCCGGTTTAATCTGAGTCGGATTCGGATACCCGATCTTATTATAATGTTATTTTTATTAATATTGCTTGTCTTTTATCGTTCAACCATTCGTTTGTTTATCTCTATTTTTACTCAAAACATTTTGGTGGTCTGGGATGAAAAATAACCTTTGGATATTCCTGTATGGAAATGGGATGACATATCCATGGACATTGTTTTGGGTTTACCGAGGAATAGGTAGGGAAATGATACGTTATGGGTGATCGTGGATAGACTCACCAAGAGTGCTAGGTTCATTCTGATGAATAATTAATGGGATATGGATCAGTTGGCTCGAGCTTACCTTAAGAATGTTGTGTGGTATCATGGTGTCCCAAGATCTATAGTGTCGGGTCGTGGTACTAGATACGTTTCAAAATTTTGGGAACCATTTCAGAAAGCTTAGGGTACAGAACTTCTTAAGAGCACATCTTTTCACCCGGCTACTGATGGGCAAACTGAACGAACGAGCGGTAGCTTTGGATAGGCAAGGATCTTGGGATGAGTGCCTGGACATGGTGAATTTTCATACAATAAAAGTTACCAGGCAAGCATCCAAATGGCACCTTTCGAAGCCTTATATGGTCGTCGATGTCGTAATCCAGTATGTTGGGACGATTTCATCGAATCTGTCACTCTAGGTCCGCCTATGTTAGAAAAGATGACTGATCAAGTAAAAATGATTCAGGAAAGACATAAGGCGGCCCAGGATCAGCAAAAGTCCTACGCAGATCTTAAGAGAAGACCTGATGAGTTTGCTATAGGGGAGTGTGTGTTGTTGAGGGTCTCACCGATGAAGGGAGTCATGAGGTTTGGTAAGAAAGGCAAGTTGAGTCCAAAGTTTATAGGACCTTACGAGGTCACGGAGAAGGTAGGAAAGGTCGCTTACAGACTAGCATTATCGAATGAGTAAGGTAAGGTCCATGTTGTGTTTCACATTTCGCAGCTGAAGCGATATGTCCCCGATAAATCGCATGTGCTAGATCCCGAGCCCTTAGACCTTGATGAGAACTTGTCTTATGAGGAGAAGCGTATCGGAATCTTAGATTCTAAGGTGTGCAATACGAGGAGAAAAGATATAAAGATGGTGAAAGTTCTATGGTCTAACTAGTGTACACAAGAGGCAACGTGGAAAACCGAGGATTCCATGCGTAAGAAATACCCGCACCTTTTTCCCGAGGTTAGTGAGTTAGGGTTGTAACTAAGTTTTTAAGGGGATAGAGTGCAATAGATTTTCGCGCGTTCGCACGCATTGCACGCATTTTCTCATCTATGATAACAACCTATTACAATTCTACATGCTTGTGATTGATTGTGTGAATCAATTTGTGTGATATCTACATGCTTTTGATGGATTGTTTGAATGAATTTGTATGATACTTACATGCTTTTGATTAGTTGTTGAGAAATTTTGGGTGATTATAAACACTCGAAATGAAATATGTACGAATATTCTGATAGATTGAATACCCTTTCATTAATAGTGTCAATAAAGGACGATCTTTGAGCGAATTCCTAGGCTTAAAATGGCTTGAAAACCTTCCAGTTTTATTAGAAAGACAATTTTTTATGTTTAGTGTCCTTATTACTCTAGTTTCGGGGACGAAACTCCTTTTAAGGGGGGTAGTCTGTAACACCCCGTCATTTTTATGACGCCATTAATTATTATTATTATTTTAATCAGTTTTGGTGATTTTATAAATATATTAAATTAATTTGAATTAGTCTTAATAAATTTCATCCACGTATCATTAAATATAAGCATAATAGATTAAAAATAGATTTGCAAATACTAAACTATAGAGGTTCGAGTTAAAATTATTTTTATTAAAATTTGTGAGCACTCGAATGTGAGTTTTCTTAGTTGGGCCTTGTGATAAAATTAATCTAGAAGAATAAATAAGTAAAATAATTAAATACCTTCAAAAAATAAAATAAAATAAAATAATTAAATGAATTAGGGTTTTATTCTTAAGTGAGCCCAAACCCTTATTGTTTTTGCAAAGGAGCGTCACCTTCTTCCCTCTCCTCCTTGTTTTATCTCTCTCAATTCCCTCCCCCTCACGACACCACAAACGAGCAGCAGCCGCCAGCACGCACACCACCAGCAGGCCAACTGACTTCCTCCTCCTTCACTGTGAGTAGTCCGCACAAAGCCTAGCAATAGCAACCCTGCAGCACCGCCACAAAATAGCAACAGTTGCTGCATTTTCGTGCACCACCACCAGCAGCTACAACTTTCTGCACCCACACTAAGGCCACCGCGGTGTCTTGTCCCTCCTGCGCAACCACCACTACATTATAAACACTTGTCATTTCACCCCTCTTTTGTTATTTCCCCTTTGTGAGTCATCTCTTCCTTTCTCTAAATTAGTCTCGAGTTTTTAATTGAAGTTTTATTAATGTATATCGAGTTTAATGTTGGTTTGTGTTAAATTCATTGAATCTTTTTGTGGGTAAAAGTTTAATTGATGATTTGAAGATAACCATAAACTAGGGTTTGAAGTATCAATAGAAAAAAAATGGTTATGTGTTATTTTGGTGATGTGAAGATTGATTGATAAATTTCACAAATTATTTAAGACTTGGTTTGTTTGATTATGTGTAGCTATAGTGATAATTGGAAATGATGTGATTAGAGTTGATGGTTTTGGTGTTAATTGGGAGTAATAATTGTGAATTGATTGTTGTGAAAATACAAGTATTCTTATTAGCATGTTATTGAAGTCATAATGCATAATCTTAGTAAGACCATGAGGATAATATCAACTTATTGTAGAAGGTTGTTAAGTTGCTTGTGATGATGCTCGATTGTGGTCTCGTTAATTTTGGAGAATGTAGCGAAGGATGTCGCGATCTGAGCACTTTTAGAATTGTCATCATGTCACATTAGTGTTATGCTTAACATTGCGAGGCTTAAGTGTGAGTTGTTGTTTTATTTTCTAAGATAACGTGAATCGTTATAACTCAAAGTTAGTTGATTTAAGGAGACGGTTCACACGATTCTTTTATTCTTTTGTCGATGGGAAAAACTTGTGTTATTGTTGAATTAACGATTATGTTTGGTGTTGAATGAGTTGCGTACGTGCTAGAAGTAATTGAAAACTTGTCGTGAATGGATGATAGTGGTTATATTACTTGGCTTTTAGCTGGTATGACAAATAGTTAAGTGAACTTATTAGTTATATTCCTAACTTGTATAGGTTCCCAGTTCATAAGAGGAAAGTAGAACCTTAGTTGCGTGCTTTTTGTAACTTTTGGTCGTGCAGTGACGCTTGCAGGTACGTACACGAATTAATTAATTTATCATATTCATCGTTTCTAGGTATCATTGATATTTCGTGATTATATGCATCGTAATAGAATTATAGAGCGCCAACAAGTAAACTATGCTATTGAATAGTCCTAATAGTGATATAGGCAAGTAGGATGAAAGTGTAAGGAGACTAGGTGAACAAGTTTCTAAATAGTAGAGAACGCACTATGGTTGTGTGTGGTATTGAAGTGATTACATAGTTATGGAGTCTTGATTATGATTAGTTGGCGTGACTCAACTGCATTATGTCCGATTGATTTAGTAGTCCCCTAGGTGAGGTTCGACGGGACCACCGTAAGGGGGGTATGAGCATACTTTTGTCATTGGGCGCCGGGTGGCCGATAACGCCCCTTGGTGTCACCATGCAGCCTTGCAAACCCCAATATAGTTGCCTCTTAACTGGATTGGTACCTCAGTGTGATAGTTTTCCGAAGGTAGGACCCGAGAAGGTCAGTTGGAGGGGCTATGAGCTCATACTTTGCCATGGGCGCCGAGTGGCCGATAATGTCCTTGGCCGTGTCACTATGCCACGAATAGAGAAGATCCACTATCTTTGAATATACTTCGAGAGATTAGTTGTTTGAAAGTGAAATTATGAGTAAATAGAGATGTTTAGACAGATGAGTAGATTTGTTATTGTGGTGCTATACCGTAGTCTATCCTTTGTTCTATGATTATGAGTGGTATAAGTTGATTGATTACTGACGTGTATGAGTTCCGCTGCATAGTTTCGTATGTATGTCTATAAATCTACTTCTTTTGCAGCCGTTAAAATCAATGCGTTAAGTTGATTTGATGAGCCGACAATGACTCATTCTGTAGTGACATATTTTGGAAGACATTGAGGCCTTGGATTATTTAGTTGTGTTGTCTTATTTATTTACCTTGGTCACGTCCTCAATTTTTAGAGGAGGTACTGCCAAAATTTCTACTCACTTATCACTTTAAAGTTAACCTTAAAAAGATTCTTAAATTATTTTCATTTTCTTTTTATGTAACACTCGAATTTTTACCTGTTCTTTACGATTTTGGTTTCGTTTAAGGAGTCAGAAATTCAGGGGTGTTAGACATTTCCTGCGTATGCTAAATCAAAAGTGTCAAAAGTGAAAGAGAAGTAATACGAAGTATTTGTTTAATGAAGTGTGAAAGGATGGGAGACATGAAAGAAAGGAGGAATCACGTGGGACAAATCAGTTGGAATGCAATGTCATAATCAAAAATGGGTTCACATGTCTGTGGAACATCCTTTTTCAAATGTTTCGACAACTTCTGAAATGCAACTTGTAGTATTTTTGGCAGCTTATTAACAGACACTTAGCTTGTGCCTTAATAATCACATTTTAGAATAAATTGGTCACACGACACCTATATCTTTTTTGGTAAATTAATTCTTCCTCTATCTATTTGAAGATAACATTAACGAAAAAGACTACAAATCAATAGAATGACAAACATTTTAAAAGTAAATATCAATCAATTTGGAATAATATTGTTGACTCGTGGTCATTTATTTTTTTAAAGAAAAAAATATTATCTAACAATAATTTATGTAGCTTAAGCGATTTTTTGGGTGTGTGAGGTGATTGATCGCATAGAGACTCCTTTTTTTCGTATATGAAAAAGTTAATCAAAAAATGAAGTATGTTAAGTTTACAAATAAATAAATATATTTACTATACATAAGGCGCAAAATCAAAATTTTGCACAAGGCCCCCAAATTTTGCAAGACAGCTCGTAACTTGCTATGATGTGAATAGAATATATTTGCACGAGGCCCACACTAGCGTCACACTCACCACAGGCCCGAGCCTGAGCGCTACTATATCGACGCTTGCGCGTATGTGGTCTACTAGATCTCCTAACTCTTTACCAAACAAGAAGGTGTGACAAGTCCACACTAATAAGAACATAAAAAATCTTTCGATTTTCTGATGTGGGAATTTTTGGTTTTTCAAAATAATATTTGAACATCTAAAAGTATCTCAAATGTTCATGATTAAGAAAGAATAAAATAGATAAAAATTATCACTTAAGGCAAGCATAAACAATTACATGAATGTTAGAGTCTTGCAATTTGAATTAACACTTAGCTAGTTTCATGCTAAGTGAACAAAATCTTAAACTTATAAAGAATTAGAGATTTATCACTTAAGGCACAAAAATCCATAATTATGTTCTGATATTTTGAACAATGAATGAGCATTGTAGTGGCCATGGATTCAATACCAAGATGCTCATATATAGGTGCCTTAGAGATTCGACTCAATAACCTAAGTATGAGCAGTCATGCCACGTCACATATGAATATGTAGTGGCGGATCTAGGATCTAAAAACACCGGTAACACCAATAAACAAAGTATTAACGAACATTAGATACAAAACTTCAAAATTCATTATTTTATTTAAAAATTGAGGAAAAACAATTTAATAAGCAAAATCCATTAGTAGGATTATAGCAAGACACAAAAATAAATAAACTTTTACATTTTCACTAAATTCATTTTCAAGATATTAATTTAAAACAACATTGAACACAATTTTACTTGCGCATATTTGATAAGTACAGGTCATGTGTTAAAGTCAGAACCATTTTACTCGCACAGTTGTACATTTATACATAGTCTACTTTTGAACAAAATAAGACAAATAAAACATATTTCCTCTTATTTAGTAACGTTTTGTACACCCCTAATTAATATTTCCTTCGTTTCATCATACTTTCTACTGATAGTGATATTTTTCCACATAATATCTCACACTCAGTAGCAATTATTATAAAACGGAGGTAGCAATTATTATAAAACGGAGGAAGTATTGTATAGGTAATTGCTAGATTGACCAAGTAAACCGAGAATTATGATTATATATTTGTTTTTAAAATACTTTCTACTGGATATGGGTTCACTATAGCCTTTTTGCTCATCACATTAAAGTATAAACATCTTAGGATTATCAGTTCACTAGTCCTTTGTACCTTTTAAATACCTAAGCAATCTCCTTAAATCATTCCAATGATTTTTGTTGGGATTCTCGGTTTACTTGGCCAATCTAGCAATTACCTATACAATACTTCATTCCTTTTATAATACTTGCTACTGAGTGTGAGATATTATGTGGAAAAATATCACTCTCAGTAGAAAGTATTATGAAACCGAGGAAATATTAATTAGTGATGTACAAAAAGATCTAATTCAAATTATTTGATCTAGAGCATTAAATTTAAAAAACAAAATTTTTTATTTGGTTTTTTATAAATGTTTAAATAATTATGATTATATATTTGTTTTTAAAATTGAATTAACGATAAATTCAGATCGGGATTTTATTGAAATTGTATATTCAAATATCAATTTAAATTTATTAAAAACAAATTTAATATAAAAAAAACTATATTTGGGATTTTGAACATGATAATATTTATAATATTTAACCATAATTCAACGGATAGCTTTTCAATTTTTAATTAGTTTTGGATTTTGAATACATTCAGTCATATTGCAAAACTGATTTTCAATATAAAATTAATAATAAAAACAAAAAAAATAATTTACTATTCAAATAATTTTGATTTAAGAAAGAAAAGGAAGCCGACTTCAATTTTTTGTGCACAGAAGCACAAAATTTTAAAAACAAATTTAAAAATTTTTGATATTTGGTTTCCGACCCAGATAAATCGAATATCTAAACCGGAACCAGATCATGATTAATTTAAATATCCATAAATCGAATATCTGAATTTCGAGTCTAGATTAATTTGATATCTAATTTCAAACATCCTTAATGCCAGTTCTTCTATAATTCTTATTAAGCATGATGTTGTGAATGTGACTTGAGTGCAAATAGGTTGTGTGCATTCATGAATTGGAAATCCTATAAGGATGATTAAGAAGGGTGTTTAAGTGTGCTAACTTAATGAAGGTGTTGAATGTGGAGTTTAAGTGTATGTATTGATGGGTCACTTAAATGTGAGTTTTATGATGAATAATGAAGAATTAAAGAGATTATTTTCTATGTGAAGTTGAGCAAACTGATCAAGGGGTACCTGATGGTCGCTCGACCGGCCGCTCAACCGAGCGAATGTTTTGATGGGTTGAGCAACAAGTCACAATACTCACAGAAGCTTCTGATCCTCCACTCAACTAGACCGCTTGACCACCTTGGCTCGCTCGACCGGTCGAGCGGTTCATCTGACGTGCATAGGATGTTGTTTTTGGCTCTTTAACTTCTTGGGATGTTACAATGTCATTCAAATCAGCTGATCAATGGTGTTTATTATGTTGTTTACTCACTATAATAATCTTGTGTATCTGCTAGAATATTTAGCACTATAAATAAAGGCCTTGTATGATCATCCAAACACATCAAACACAAACCCCTTAACCTAAACACATAGCCTTTTGTTTATCTCTTACTCAATTGTAATACTTCATTGTAAGAGTATTTTCTCATTGAAATTACACAAATAAGCAACTACTCACCACGGAGAACGTAGCCATCATGGGGTGAACCTTCTTAAATTATTGTGTAAAGTTTTGCAATTTTATTTTTCTTCTTACATTTGTTAGTTCATTGCATTTGCTATCGTTCATAAAGTTCTTAGCATCGTATCGATTCTAGCAATTATTTTAATTAGTATCCGAGCCAAGTTGATCTTACGGTGTTAACGAAGTCATTGTTGGTGAAATATGTCGTCAAAGAAACTAGACATTGAGAAGTTTGATCGAAGTGTCAATTTTGGCTTATGGCAAGCCAAAATAAGGGCCATTTTGATACAAAATGGCGTGCAAAAAGCAATTGATGGTGTAGACAAGATGCCGGAAGGTATGACCGCGGCAAGATGGGAAGAGATCGATTCAAAAGCGCTTTCGGCAATCCAATTATGCCTTTCTAATGAAGTATTAAGAGAGGTTGTTAAGGAGTCAACAACCAAGGGGATATGGGAGAAATTGAAGTCACTCTATATGGCCCAGAGTGTCACCAATAAGCTACTTTTGAAGAGTAGACTCTACGATCTACACTTGGAGGAAGGTAAATCTTTGAAACCTCACTTAGATGAGTTTTATTCCATTGTTATGGATTTACAAAACATTGATGTCAAGCTTGAGGATGAAGACTTGGCTATTTACCTCTTATGTTCTCTACCTCTCTCTTATAAAAATTTTAGAGAAACTCTACTCTATGGTAGAGAAAATTTGAGTACTGATGATGTCAAAAATGTTTTGATGCAAAGAGATCTCATTGATACTCAATTGTCACATAAATCACAAGGTGGTTCGGGTGATGGTTTATTTGTGAGGGGAAGGACACAAGAAAAAGGTTCCACTAGTGGGAGTGGAAACGAGGGTAAAGGGAGATCGAAGTCACAAGGGCCTAATAACAAAAAAAAGACTTGTAACTGTTGTAAGATTAAAGGCCACATCAAGAAGGATAGTTGGAAATGGAAAAAGAAGAACAATGAAAATGGGGCTAAGGACGTAACTAGTATTACCGATGCTAGTTACATCAGTGATAGTGATGATGGTGGTGTTTTCGTAGCCACACATGGTTACAAAGATGATGATGCGTGGATTCTTGACTCGAGGTGCACATTCCACATGAATCCCAACAAAACTTTCTTCCAAACTCTTGAAAGTGTTGATGGAGGAAATATAACTATGGGAAACAATACTACTTACAAGGTGGTCGGAATTGGGAGCGTAAAAATTCAAATTTTCGATGCAATGGAGCACTCCTTGACCGATGTAAGGTATGTTCCGGGTTTGAAAAAAAATCTTATTTCTTTGAGTACTCTTGATAAGATCGGGTGTAGAATCACTTGTGAAGGTGGAGTGATGAAGGTTGCTAAGGGATCACTTGTAGTGATGAAAGGGAAGATAAACGGGAGTTTGTATACTCTTGATGGTTGAACTATCTCCGGCTCGGCGAACATCTCCACAAACACAATGTCCGATGAGGAGACTAAACTTTGGCACTTGAGACTTGGTCACATGGGAGAAAGGAGGTATGTTTGAAGTTTCTAAATAAGGTTTATTTGATGGTAAAAAGTTCGGAAACCTTGGGTTTTGCGAACATTGTGTGTATGGGAAACACAAGAGGGTTAGTTTCAAACCCACCATACACAACACTATTTTAAGAATGAATGTGCTGATAATCTGGATCTAGAATGCTATGATGAGGTTTTGCAGGTACATGAGTTTGAACAGTTGATGGAAATAAGTAAGGAGAGTTCCACACCTCCTGAGGTAGAACTGAAAACTCCCTTCTGATTTGAAATATGCTTTTTTAGGTGCTGACTGCACCTATCCTATAATCGTCAGTAGTAAGATCAGTGGCATTAACTTGGACCGTTTGGTCAGTTTAGTCCGTAAATATCGCAAGGCCATTAGTTACACGATCGACGATATCAAGGGGATTAGCCCCTCTGTATGCACCCATAGGATTCACCTTGAATCAGATGTCAGTCCTTCCATCGAAGGACAGCGGCGTCTTAACCCAAATATGAAAGAAGTTGTTAAGAAAGAAGTCTTAAAGCTGTTGAATGCAGGGATCATCTACCCTATCTCGGATAGTAAGCGGGTATCCCCTGTGCAAGTAGTCCCTAAAAAGGGAGGCATGACTGTCATATAAAATGATAAAAATGAGCTAATACCGACAAGGACAGTAACTGGATGGCGTATGTGCATAGACTATAGAAAACTAAACAAAGCAATCCAAAAAGACCACTATCCCATTCCTTTCATAGACCAGATGCTTGAAAGACTGGCCAAACACTCCCACTTTTGCTATTTAGATGGGTACTCGGGATTTTTCCAAATCCCTGTCCACCCCGATGATAGGGAGAAGACCACGTTTACTTGCCCCTACGGTACCTTTGCTTATCAAAGGATGCCATTTAGGTTATGTAACGCCCTCGCCACCTTTCAAAGATGCATGATGAGTATTTTTTCTGAATATATATACATTGCATAGAAGTTTTCATGGATGACTTTTCCGTATACGGAAACTCCTTCGATGACTGCTTAGCTAATCTCGAGAAGGTTCTTGTTAGGTGAGAGGAAGTCAACCTCGTTTTGAATTGGGAAAAGTGCCATTTTATGGTTCAACAGGGTATCGTTTTTGGACATTTAGTGTCCAATAGAGGCATTGAGGTCGATAAGGCCAAGATCGAGGTCATAGAGAAGTTTCCCCCTCCAGTTAATGTGAAGGGGATTCGCAGTTTTCTCAGGCATGTAGGTTTTTACAGGAGATTCATACCAGATTTTTCCAAAGTAGCCCGACGTCTAACTGAACTCTTAGCCAATTATGTGCCATTTGTGTTTTCTAATGATTGTTTACAGGCTTTTGAAAAGTTGAAACAGACACTTACTTCAGCGCTAATCATCCAACCCCCAGACTGGAGCCTGCCCTTTGAGCTTATGTGTGATGCCAGTGATTATGCGGTAGGGGCAGTGCTAGGGAAAATGAAGGATGACAAGCTGCACGTCATTTACTATGGTAGTAAAACCTTAAATGAAGCACATGTTAACTATGCTACAACAGAGAAAGAGCTCCTGGATGTGGTCTATGCTTTGGAAAAATTTAGATCCTATTTAATAAGGTCTAAAATCATAGTGTATACAGACCACGCCGCGCTTAAATTTCTGTTGAACAATAAGGATGCTAAACCTAGGCTGATAAGGTGGATACTATTGCTCCAAGAATTCGACGTCAAAATAGTTGATAAAAAGGGAGCAGAGAACTCGGTTATTGATCATCTATCCAGGTTGATGATTAAAATAGCTGGAAGAGGTGTCAGGTACGCCTGACATTAATAATTCCTTCCCAAATGATCAGCTAATGATTCTTGCAGATGTTGATCAGACACCATGGTTCGCCGATATAGTGAATTACCTTGCTCGCGGAATATTGTGTACCGGTCCATCTCCTCACTATTGCAAGAAATTCATTCGAGACCTCCGGTACTACTATTAGGATGACCCACTCTTATTTCGATCTTGCGCAGACGGCATGTTGCGCCGTTGCATTCCTGATTTTGAGGTACGCCATGTTATTCAGCATTGTCATGACCTACCTTGCGGTGGTCATGCAGCTGCATCTAAGACTTATTCTAAGCTTCTCCGATGTGGTTTTTATTGGCCCACTCTCTTTCGAGATGTGCAGGCCTATGTCAAGACATATGATCGATGCCAACGAGTTGGCAACCTACCTAAAGCTTATGGTATGCCTATGACCCCTATTTTAACTGTTGATATTTTCGATGTATGGGGAATTCTTTTCAGGGTCCCTACCCTTCGTCCTTTGAAACAAATATATATTAGATGTTGTTGATTATGTTTCTAAGTGGGTGGAGGCTATTGCCACCCGGACTAATGATGCAAGAGTTGTGACCAAGTTCTTTAAAAAGACTATTTTTCCACGCTTTGGTTGCCCTCGAATAGTTATAATTTACAATGTGACCAATTTCATAGAACACAAGTTTGAGTCACTTCTTAGCAAGTACGAGGTGCTGCATTGTTTTGCTTTACCTTACCACCCCCAAACTAGTGGCCAAGTAGAGGTGTCTAATAGGGTAATTAAGATTATACTTGAGAAAACTGTTCATAAGTCCCGTAGGAACTGGTCTGACAAGCTTGATGACGCCCTTTGGGCCTATAGGACGGCCTTTAAAACCCCGATAGGGACTACGCCATTTAGGCTCATCTATGGAAAACATTGTCATCTTCCCGTGGAGTTACAGCACAGGGCTCACTGGGCAATTAAGACCCTTAATTTTGACTTAAAAGCCGCAGGTAGTAAAAGGTTGCTAGACATGAATGAGTTGGATGAGATTCGTTTGGAAGCTTACGAAAATGCCTTAATCTACAAAGAGAAAACAAAGAAATGGAATGATCAAAAGCTTAATAGACGTGAATTCAAAGTAGGAGACTTGGTCTTAATATACAACTCAAGGTTAAAATTTTTCGGCAAATTAAAATCGAAATGGTCAGGACCATTCAAAGTTACACATGTTTTTCCGCTTGACCCGATTGAAGTGCAAGGGCCAACCACCACCTTTAAGGTGAGTGGTCATCGTGCTAAACACTACTATGTTGGAGAGCCAATTGAAGACTCCGAAGTGTTGTATGTTGAACCCATGTAGATGGGATGAATCACGTCGAGCTAACGACGTTAAAGATAGCGCTTGCGGGAGGCAACCTGTGTTTTCCTTAGATTGAATTTTTAGCATTTTACTATTTTTGTTCGTTTTAAGGTGTAATCAAGTGTGCAGGTCAAAGAGAACGAAAATCAAAAGAATAAGGCGGAGTGAAACTAAGCGACGAGTCGTCGCTCAGCATGTGATGCTTGTCGCTTCTTTTAAAAGGGACTTACAATCTGGCAGAACGAAAAGCGACGATCGTCGCTCAATATGCGACGAGTTGTCGCTTACATTCTGGAAAATCAAAACATGGGCAGAAACAAAGCGACGAGTCGTCACTCCCTATGCGACGATCGTCGCTTCTCAAAAAACGCATGTTCTGGGATTTTAAAATCAGAAATTCGGATGCCTTATCCTTTAACCCTACCCTTTCTTCTTTAAATACCACCACATCCTCTCATTCTCTCTAAAAACTCACCATCTTCATCCTCCATTCAAGAAACATCATCCAAGGGTTTCAAAAGGTGAAGAAGATTCAAGTTTCTGTCTTCAAGGCTTCAAGTGTTCTTCAAGTGTTCCTCTCAAGATTATTCTTTCTCAAATTCTTTCTTCTCAAGGATCACTCTCTCCATCTCCTCAAGGTATAAGATTATTTTTCATCTATTGTGCTTTAAACTATTTAGGATTCTTGAACTTAGAATTGCATAGACTATTGATCTTAAATTGCTAGTTTTACATCCTTGATCTTAAATTCTCAAATTAGTAGTTTTTTTGGTCTTAACTGTTAGAATCAAATTGTTGTTTTTTTTTTGTTGTTTGGTTTGATTATCATTGTTTTGACCTTATCTGTGAACTTAGCTGTCAATCTTAGATTTTTAGCAGATATAGGTCTTAATTATTTTTGGTTGGTGTAAAATTGTGTTGTTGGACTCCTTTCTGTGTGCTGGTAAATTTAGCTGTCAAGATGAACCTTTTTTGTTCCAAGTCAAAACGCGTCAGAAAGGCTAGTGAAGGGTCATCCTCACGACCCCACGGCGATGACTCCTCCAATCCAAGGAGGGAAGTTATCCGTGATGGATCGCCGCCACCACCTGAGCCCCGAAGGGCTCAAGGTAGTTCATCGGCCCGCACAATGAGATGTGTATTAACACCATCTCAAACCGCCATCTTCACCAAACTAAAAACGAGATTCATTCTACCAACCAAATTTGTGGAGGAGATCCCCTTAGCAGCGATCAATCTTGAGAATGGTATCATGACCTTACTGCGAAGGGGGGGGGGGTCTCGACGGCACAGTAGGTAGGTACGGGATAGTCTACTCCCGTTTGACCGTTGAAGTTTTATCTACCCTCGAACGCCATATTTCATCGAGGGGGTACGCTCATAGCTACATTATCTTTAATGCTTTTAATAGAATATATAGCATGACGTATCCCCAAATAGCCGACGCGTTACGATGGGGTTTTAAAGAGGGCGAATACCCAATCCCCCCTAGGGAGGAAATTTGCAAGTTTGGGGCCAACATTTCTGGAGGCCTAAACTATGTTTGCGGGGCAATAAGGTAAGCAAAATTTGGAACCTAGCTCTGCGCTACGTGTATATGTAACACCCCAAGATTTTCTAACTTTATTAATTAATATTTTAATAACTTTTGGAGGATTTTATATTATCTTAAATTAAATTGTTTTTAAATTATTTTTTTAATAAACTTCTTTTTTATATATACGAATTTAAATGCTAACTTATATATTAAAAATATATTTACGATTTCTAAAATAAAGAAGTTCGAATCAAAATGATTATTTTATTAAAATGTATGAGTACACGAAGATGAGTTTCTTAGTTAGGTTTTTCAAGCAGGTGAATCTAGAAAAAAAATAATTAAATAAATAAATAAAACAAAAGGATGAGTTAGGTTTTTTTTTTTTAATAATAATAATGATAATAATAAGGAGGAAGAGGGATAGGAAACCCTATTTGTTTTTGCACATAGCCGTCACCTTCCTCATCTTCTCTCATTCTCACTCATGGCTCACACCAAGCCCGCAGCCGCACCCCACTGTGAACAGCAACAGCAGCACGGGCCGCACTCCTCCGTCTCCCACGCACAGTGACGGCCAGCAGCACCTTGTGTCCCACCCGTTGCTGCCGCCAGTTGCTGGCCGGTTTGGGGGCCTCTCTCCAGCCGATTTTGGGTTCCTCCACCACCTTCACAAGCTTCACTCTCCTCATCACTTTCCTTACTAGTCTTATCTTGGTGAGCCATATCCTCTTCTCCTATTTAATTCCTCCTTCTTGCAAGTGAAATTTATAAAGTTTATAAGAAAAGTGTTGAACTTTATATGATTGTCATTGAATCTTGTTATGGGTGAGAATTTAATTGATGATTTAAGTGTACTTGTGAATTAGATTATAGAAATATGAATGACAAGTGTTGAACCTTGTATTGCTTTCATTGAATCTTTGTGTGGGTAATAAAAATCAAGTGTAATGAATATTAACTTTATTATACATATATTGGGTAATTAGTTCAAGTATTGAAGTTAGATTCATTTGGGTTATCTTTAATTTCTAATTCATGTGGTAGTATTTGATTAGTTATTACAATTTCGGGTTTTGATTCACCTTCAAAGTTTAAAAGCAAAGTTTTGGAAAGAAAAAACAAATTCAGATTCTGTTCTTCCTGTTCTTGGCTGATTTCGAGCCTCTTTAGGGCATTTTTAGGTTTTGGTTTCTTCATAAGATTTGGAGAGCTCGAAGTCGCGGTCACGTGGGCACTTGAATCACCCCAAAATAATTTCGTATGAGAGAGTTATGCCCAAAATACTAGCAGACTGTCATGAAAATCGAAAATAGTCAATTATGAGTTTAATTGTTCAAATGGGGATTTTAATTGGCTATTCCTTCAATCAAGTATTTACGATTATTTTATGTTTCTTTATTCGGTTATTATGGATAGTATGAATTGTTGGGTATTATTGATGGTGATGATTGTAGTGACTATGAAAGTGATTTTTGGTCTAAATTGCGAATAATAGTTGCTAGTTGTTTTGGGTTGATTGTTGTAAATTACAAATACCCTTATTAGGATGTTATTTAAGTCATAATGCATGATGTTAGAAAGCTAAGAGCACGATGTCTACTCTTCGTCGATGGTTGCTTAAGTTACTTGACTTGTTTTGATTATAGTTCTTTCTAGCCTTGTAGAATGTAACAAATGATATCGCGATTCGATAACTCTAAGAATTAGCTTATCGTTGTATAAGTGTTGTGTTAAAAATTGTAAGGCTTAGTTGTGATTGGTTATTTTTAGGTAACGCGAGCCAATATGTACAAAATTGGTTAATGTAAAGAAACGATTCACATATACTTTTACTTTTAAATTGATGGAAGGACTTATGTTGTGTTGAGTTAATAATTTTGACTTGTGCTGAATGTGTTATGTGCGTGCTAAAGTGATCGAAAACTCATGTTGAATGGGTGATAGCGGTTACTTTGGTATTTAGTTGGCTTGGCAAAGTAGTTAAGGAGACTTATTAGTTCCATTCATAACTCTATAGGGGCCCATCTAATAAGAGGAAGGTAGAACTTTAATTGGATGATTTTTGTGACTTTTAGTCGTGCAGTGACGCTTACAGGTGCGTACACGTAGTAATTAACTCTTGCATGCATCTTGCATTGTATATTTACCGATATTGAATTGTTTTAAAACATATAATGTACATTATTTATGAATCGTCGTCGAATGAAATATCAAATTTATTGATTATCTGATTTTCAAGTTTACTAGTAGAGAACGATGCTAGTATGCTAAATGTCTGATAATGATTTAGAATGAGAACGATTCCCTTGTTAGTAAGATTGGTTAATAATTGGTTGAAAAGGAGTGAATCCCTTATTAATGATATTGTTTATTGTAAGTTTGAATAGTGAATGGTTTCCGTATTGATGAGATTGATTATCGTTAGTTTGAATGAGGATGAACCCCCTAGTGATGGAGTAAGAAAGCTATTGGTATGAATGAGAATAATTCTCTCATTGATGAGTTTGACTTATGTTAGTTTGAATGGGAACGACTCCCTTGTTATTGAGATTGATTCATGTTAGCTGAATAGGGAAGGATCCCTTTATTAATGTGGTTGAGTTATGTTTTATGAATGGGAAGGACTCCCTTAGTGATGGAGAAGAAAGTTGTTGGTTGTAATGGGAAGGAGTTCTTTACTGATGAGATAGCAGATTTGTTCGATTACTGTGACTCCACTAGATTGGTACCCCAGCTGGATTAGTTCCCGGAGGCATGGACCATCTATATATGGTCGCTGTACGGGGGTATGATCATACTTTGCCATTGGGCGCCGGCATGGCCGTCACCGTTCTTGGCTGAGGTGTTGCCATGTGGGTCTTGCAAACCCCAATATGGTGGCCTCTAGACACATAGGAGGATATATGAAATCAATAGAGAAATAGAAAATTGTGAAGGCATTGAGAAGTACATAGAAATAGAAAATAGTGGAAGTAGATACTTATGCATTGGAGTGTCTTTTCTCCCCTGTTTCGTTGAATTGATTGTTGGTTACATATATAACTTGTCGTTAGTTACTGATGTGTACTGTTTGTTTCCTTGTTGATATCTTGTCTTTGATGGCCCTGCTATGACACGTTGGTCTATGACTTTACGTTGAGCAGCAGGGGTATCATAGATAGATCTTGCAGGTTTTGGAGTTTCCTCGCATCGCATATGGGGGGGATTGAGTGAGAATCTTGACACGTGCCATGTTCTAACTATTTTTGACGCTACATGTGTTTTTGAATTGAATTTGTATATGTTTTTGGTTGAGGCGCATGTCCTCCTTTTTTTTGTATATGTCATCTCCGCTGCATAGTTTATAAATTGTATGGTTTTAAAAAGTCTAGTTAGTTCAAACGCAAGCGCTGACACCGGAACCGCGATCCATGCTTGGCATGTTGATTTCAGAAGAATCGTTCTGCCGTGATATAGTTTTGATAGGCCGTGATGCCTTTACTTTATTAGATTTTAAATGACATTTGATTTCTATAAAAGACGGACAGTTTTATGGTAGATGCTGCCGAAATTTCCACTCACATCTTTAAAGTTAATCTTTAACGTTTATCAAAATTCTTTTCCGTTTTCTTTTATGTAACACCCGAATTTCCTCCCGTCCTTTTCAGTTTTGGTTTCTTTTAAAGGGTCGGAAATTTAGGGGTGTTACAGTATAGGTACCTTGCCATGATTGTCTTCAGTCAAGGCGAGCCAAATCAAGTGCAGCAGTTTGAGTTAGGGCATTTTTATGCCCTTTGTTTCCCTGACAACCCGGTACCCAATTGGGTACATATTTTTGTGACACGGTGCATTGAGATTAAACACGCCAATAAAGGCAAGATCTCCGTCGGTGGTATGATTAGTATGATTGTCCTCAGTCTAGGGATGCGGCTCCCAGATGAGAGTGTCGAGTTAGAGACCACTGCTAGCAATTCCTATGACTACGCGACCCTCAAAAACATCATGTTTTTTCATTATCGGGGTCGCGATGGTCCTTACCTTGTCTACCCAAATGGGCAACTCATTTCCCTTCCCGTTAGACCACCATACATCTTTGACATAGACCACCATGAAGATGTACACACGCTTACCGCCCGAGTCATCCAGTTTGTGTAGCAAAATGCTGCTGACTTATTGGGTGGCCACCATGTAGAGAAGGAGGACGGGGTGACGACGAAGCAGAGGCAGGCCATGCTGAACAGGTCGCGCCTCAAGAGGATGATGCCTATGAGGCTCGACCTTATCAGGCAGAGCCTTACTACAAGTATCAGTATGGGCAGCAAGTACCCTGATATGACTATGAGTAAGATCGAGCATGGCGTGATGATATGTTAGACCGTGTTCGATACGTGGAGGGACGGGTAGAACACATAGATGACCAGTTGCACACCCTCCACGAAAGCTGCACATACTAGTGGAACGAGCTACATAACTCGTATGACTCAGACATGTACAATATTAACATTCGTCTGAGTTCATTGATGATGGCTCAGGGGGCCCAAACTGCACATTTTGCGGGCACCCCATTCCAAGATCCTAGGGTCGACATTGCTGAAATAGAGGCCCAAAGAGAGAGAGAGAAGGAAGTCGCCATGGAAGCAAAGAAATCAAGGAGAAACTCATTATCTTGGTTTAGGCGTGGCTCGTCTAGTGGTCACTGAAGACCACCTTTATTAGTGTAGTTTTTATCTTTCTTTTACTTTATTAGTTGTCACTGAAGATCCTAGTTGTATGCTTTGAGTTTTATGGTTTAGTCCCTTTGCTATACTGTTAAGCATTGAGGAAACTGCTTTGTTTAAGCATGGGGGAGTCTACACCTTTATTAGTGTAGTTTTTATCTTTCTTTTACTTTATTATTTTTCTTAGATATTTTTTTTCTTTCTATTTTTCCTTTTTACATTTTCTTAGGCTAGTTTCTAGTTTAGTTCATCTTTCCTTTTTCTAGCTTAGTATTTTATTATTCTGTTTTGTATGATGTATTCCTTTAAAAATGAAAAATAAAAGAAAAAGAAAAAGAAAAACAAAAAAACAAAAAAAAAAGAATACTAGCCATAAACCTGTGAAGGAGGCTAGGCAAAAGGAGAGTGAGTGTTCATTGGAGCTGCTATCATCATTGCTGCTATCATTATTCCTCCTACGCCGCGTCGCCTGCAGGTATTGATATCGCTATCTTTATTCCTCCTTCTCTATGTTCTAGCTCCACTATATTATCACACCTTAACCCACCAAGCTATCCTCACTTAGACTCTCGCACATCATCTTTTACTAACCATTGCATGTAATTGAGCTAATAATTTTGAACCAAAAATAAGCCCCCATCTTCTTTGATACAAAGTAAGTTCTTGGATTGCGAGATCCAAGAGCTCCATTATTTGAGCCTTACAGTTTTTGAGTTTGGGTATTTATTTTTGTGCATTATGTATGTTGTGGTTGTGATGATGGATTTTGTGTTGGGATGGGTTTGAGGTCGATAAGGGGTTTGGGATTTCTATGGGCTTACATATGAGATCATTTATGAGGGGAAGGAGACTAAGATAGGAAGCCTGTTATTTTTGGGGAGTTATAAGGAGAACCGATGTTCATGTTTAAGAGGTAATGTTGCAATCGATGTTGCGATTTCGATTCAACATTGGAGTTTATTAGGTAGGCTGCATTCTTATTTTTGTGCTATATTGTGATATCCAGGGTTACTAAAGACCCTACATTTTCAGGGTTGCTGAATACCCTATTGCTATCCACCTTGAAAGGGAAGCATGGGGGAACCCATTACTTGCCTATTCATGTTTTCTATCCTATTTATGTTGTATAGATTTAGTTTGATCTTGCATTGTATTCTTATTCTTTTTAGCTAAATCTGTACTTTGATGTTTTATGGAAAAAGGGAAAGAAAGGCCCAGCTAGGTTGAAAACCCGAAAACGTGACCTAGGCAAAAGAGCGGCATGAGTGGGTGAGCAAGTGATATTTGAAAAAGTAAATGAGTGGCTAGGGCGAAAACCCAAAGTTGAGCCCCTAGGCAAAATGAGAGAAAAAGAGAGACACATTGATTACTTACTTTTCATTTCGTTTTGGAGTGGCGACATATGAAGTAGGAGATATAAGGTAGGAATTTGGGTAGGCCACAATTGGAGGAATAAGTAGTAGATTTTCATTTTTCCTTTTTATTTCTCACATTTACATTTTTGGGAGCCATAAGGAGGTTGAAGAATTGGGATTTTTGTTTTGATTTTTGATGTTTACATGCTTTTGATCTTTCATGACTACTCTTTTGGTTTGTTGTGTGTTGTGTTAGCCAAGTGAAGGGGTTAAAGTGGTATGAATGATTTGGAGCCTTGGCAAACACCGGGATTTAGAGGTGTTTTGGAAAGGGAGGCATAAGAAGTAGTTTAGGATTTGGAGACCATGTCTTGGCCTAGTTTTATTTGTATTTTCACCTTGATTTTCTCGTGGACGAGCAAAAGCTAAGCAGGGGGGAGTTTGATAAGTGCAATTATTTGCACTTATCTATGCCATTTTACGCTCCTTTTTGTGTAGTTTTATTTGGGTTTAAGATAGAATGTGGATGTATTTTGATGATTTTGTCTCATTCGGTTACTTATTGTGTTAATTTATATGTTTTTGAGGCAAAATTGTGGCATCATTAGGTTTTTGGAGTGATAAGAGGGTGAAGGCTTGGAGAAACAGCCTATGACCCCTTTGCTATGTAGGAAACCATGCCAAGATCATCCCATGTGAGGAAAAAAAGCAAAGAAACGATGCGACTTGCAGGTTAGAGGCTAAACGACGAGTCGTCGCTCACCATGTGACGCTCGTCGCTCAATGATGCATTGCAGATGAGTTTTCCATAGAGTTTGCGACGAGTCGTCGCATATGAGTGACGCTCGTCGCTTCATTACGCAAGGTGCATCAGATTTCTAGAAGCAAAGCGACGAGTCGTCGCTCTATGAGTGACGCTCGTCACTCGAACGTTACTGCAGATGAGAACCTGGCATAAGACATGCGACGAGTCGTCGCATATAAAGCAATGCTCGTCGCTTATCAGTTTCGGATGATTTCTGGCGGTTTTCTTCTCTAATTTTTGGAGTCACTATATAAAGTGACGGTTATTGCTCTTTAAAAACTGTCTTAGACATGTTTATTTTTCTGATTTTCCTTAGCTTTTCTCCCAAGTTCTTAGCAATTCCATTATTGTAATTCCATTTTCTTGCATCGTAATTTCGGATTCTTGAAGCTTTCTTGTTGAACATCGCAATTGCTATTTGGATTTGGTATTCTAGTTTATGTTTTCTTCAAGAATTGTAAGTTTTCAATTGTTCTTGTTTCGTTCCTTGTTGTTAATTGTTGTTTGTTGCATGTTATTCATGATTATGAATTGTGAGTAGTTTGTTATCTAGGGTTAGGGCCTAATCCCTAATTCGAAATATGAATTGATATTTTATCGATTGATTATGTGTGATTTGAGCCTATGATTGAACCTATGCTTAATAAATCTTGATTTAAATCTCTTTGTTAACCTTTTCAATAGAATGGAAATTTGAGATTTGGATTAACTTAGGATTAAGATATATTTGAGTTAAATTCCTTCTAGTATTAACCAATAGAACGGAAGTTTGAGGATTAATGCTAGTTGGCCTTAAATCGATATTAATCAATAGAGCGGAAGTTAATCTTTAACGTTTATCAAAATTCTTTTCCTTTTTCTTTTATGTAACACCCGAATTTCCTCCCGTCCTTTTCAGTTTTGGTTTCTTTTAAAGGGTCGGAAATTTAGGGGTGTTACAGTATAGGTACCTTGCCATGATCGTCTTCAGTCAAGGCGAGCCAAATCAAGTGCAGCAGTTTGAGTTAGGGCATTTTTATGCCCTTTGTTTCCCTGACAACCCGGTACCCAATTGGGTACATATTTTTGTGACACGGTGCATGGAGATTAAACACGCCAATAAAGGCAAGATCTCCGTCGGTGGTATGATTAGTATGATTGTCCTCAGTCTAGGGATGCGGCTTCCAAATGAGAGTGTCGAGTTAGAGACCACTGCTAGCAATTCCTATGACTACGCGACCCTCAAAAACATCAAGTTTTTTCATTATCAGGGTCGCGATGGTCCTTACCTTGTCTACCCAAATGGGCAGCTCATTTCCCTTCCCGTTAGACCACCATACATCTTTGACATAGACCACCATGAAGATGTACACACGCTTACCGCCCGAGTCATCCAGTTTGCGCAGCAAAATGCTGGTGACTTATTGGGTGGCCACCATGTAGAGAAGGAGGACGGGGGGACGACGAAGCAGAGGCAGGCCATGCTGAACAGGTCGCGCCTCAAGAGGAGGATGCCTATGAGGCTCGACCATATCAGGCAGAGCCTTACTACAAGTATCAGTATGGGCAGCAAGTACCCTCATATGACTATGAGTAAGATCGAGCATGGCGTGATGATATGTTAGACCGTGTTCGATACGTGGAGGGACGGGTAGAACACATAGATGACCAGTTGCACACCCTCCACGAAAGCTGCACATACTAGTGGAACGAGCTACATAACTCGTATGACTCAGACATGTACAATATTAACATTCGTCTGAGTTCATTGATGATGGCTCAGGGGGCCCAAACTGCACATTTTGCGGGCACCCCATTCCAAGATCCTAGGGTCGACATTGCTGAAATAGAGGCCCAAAGAGAGAGAGAGAAGGAAGTCGCCATGGAAGCAAAGAAATCAAGGAGAAAGTCATTATCTTGGTTTAGGCGCGGCTCGTCTAGTGGTCACTGAAGACCACCTTTATTAGTGTAGTTTTTATCTTTCTTTTACTTTATTAGTGGTCACTGAAGATCCTAGTTGTATGCTTTGAGTTTTATGGTTTAGTCCCTTTGCTATACTGTTAAGCATTGAGGAAACTGCTTTGTTTAAGCATGGGGGAGTCTACACCTTTATTAGTGTAGTTTTTATCTTTCTTTTACTTTATTATTTTTCTTAGATATTTTTTTTCTTTCTATTTTTCCTTTTTACATTTTCTTAGGCTAGTTTCTAGTTTAGTTCATCTTTCCTTTTTCTAGCTTAGTATTTTATTATTCTGTTTTGTATGATGTATTCCTTTAAAAATGAAAAATAAAAGAAAAACAAAAAGAAAAACAAAAAAACAAAAAAAAAAGAATACTAGCCATAAACCTGTGAAGGAGGCTAGGCAAAAGGAGAGTGAGTGTTCATTGGAGCTGCTATCACCATTGCTGCTATCATTATTCCTCCTACGCCGCGTCGCCTGCAGGTATTGATATCGCTATCTTTATTCCTCCTTCTCTATGTTCTAGCTCCACTATATTATCACACCTTAACCCACCAAGCTATCCTCACTTAGACTCTCGCACATCATCTTTTACTAACCATTGCATGTAATTGAGCTAATAATTTTGAACCAAAAATAAGCCCCCATCCTCTTTGATACAAAGTAAGTTCTTGGATTGCGAGATCCAAGAGCTCCATTATTTGAGCCTTACAATTTTTGAGTTTGGGTATTTATTTTTGTGCATTATGTATGTTGTAGTTGTGATGATGGATTTTGTGTTGGGATGGGTTTGAGGTCGATAAGGGGTTTGGGATTTCTATGGGCTTACATATGAGATCATTTATGAGGGGAAGGAGACTAAGATAGGAAGCCTGTTATTTTTGGGGAGTTATAAGGAGAACCGTTGTTCATGTTTAAGAGGTAATGTTGCAATCGATGTTGCTATTTCGATTCAACATTGGAGTTTATTAGGTAGGCTGCATTCTTATTTTTGTGCTATATTGTGATATCCAGGGTTACTAAAGACCCTACATCTTCAGGGTTGCTGAATACCCTATTGCTATCCACCTTGAAAGGGAAGCATGGGGGAACCCATTACTTGCCTATTCATGTTTTCTATCCTATTTATGTTGTATAGATTTAGTTTGATCTTGCTATCACCTTGGAAGGGAGCTTTTTAAAAAGTGAATTTGAAAAAGTAAATGAGTGGCTAGGGCGAAAACCCAAAGTTGAGCCCCTAGGCAAAATGAGAGAAAAAGAGAGACACATTGATTACTTACTTTTATTTCTTTTGGATTTGATTTGATTTTTGATGTTTACATGCTTTTGATCTTTCATGACTACTCTTTTGGTTTGTTGTGTGTTGTGTTAGCCAAGTGAAGGGGTTAAAGTGGTATGAATGATTTGGAGCCTTGGCAAACACCGGGATTTAGAGGTGTTTTGGAAAGGGAGGCATAAGAAGTAGCTTAGGATTTGGAGACCATGTCTTGGCCTGTTTTTTTTTTTTTTTTTTTATTCGGTTACTTATTGTGTTAATTTATATGTTTTTGAGGCAAAATTGTGGCATCATTAGGTTTTTGGAGTGATAAGAGGGTGAAGGCTTGGAGAAACAGCCTATGACCCCTTTGCTATGTAGGAAACCATGCCAAGATCATCCCATGTGAGGAAAAAAAGCAAAGAAACGATGCGACTTGCAGGTTAGAGGCTAAACGACGAGTCGTCGCTCACCATGTGACGCTCGTCGCTCAATGATGCATTGCAGATGAGTTTTCCATAGAGTTTGCGACGAGTCTCAGCATATGAGGACGCGTCGCTTATCAGTTTCGGATGATTTCTGGCGGTTTTCTTCTCTAATTTTTGGAGTCACTATATAAAGTGACGCCAAGAATTGTAAGTTTTCAATTGTTCTTGTTTCGTTCCTTGAACATCGCAATTGCTATTTGGATTTGGTATTCTAGTTTATGTTTTCTTCAAGAATTGTAAGTTTTCAATTGTTCTTGTTTCGTTCCTTGTTGTTAATTGTTGTTTGTTGCATGTTTTTCATGATTATGAATTGGGAGTAGTTTGTTATCTAGGGTTAGGGCCTAATCCCTAATTCGAAATATGAATTGATATTTTATCGATTGATTATGTGTGATTTGAGCCTATGATTGAACCTATGCTTAATGAATCTTGATTTAAATCTCGTTGTTAACCTTTTCAATAGAATGGAAATTTGAGATTTGGATTAACTTAGGATTAAGATATATTTGAGTTAAATTCCTTCTAGTATTAACCAATAGAACGGAAGTTTGAGGATTAATGCTAGTTGGCCTTAAATCGATATTAATCAATAGAGCGGAAGCTTGAGATTAATTAGATCACGTTCGATCATGTTAAAGACTCAATTTCATACAATCATGAGAGTGATCGAATTCCATGTTAGAATTAGTCGAAGCCCGACGCCCTAGTGTTTGTCATATCTTTATCTTTACATCACTATCATTACTTGTTTTAGTTTCTTGCATCTTAGGATTAGAATTAAACCCATATTATTTTTTCGTCCCGTTTCTTGTAGTCATAAGCATACATATTAGAATTATCTAGCCTCCTTGTGTTCGACCCGCACTACGCGTACACCGTGCGCTTGCGGTTAATTAAAATTTGACGATCAGTTACTCAACTTACTTCTTGAGCTTCATTATCCTATCTCTAAAGCCACATTGGTCTACTGTGATAATATTAGTGCTATATATTTATCTGGAAATCTTATTCACCATCAACGCACGAAACATATTGAAATGGATATACACTTTGTTCGTGAAAAGGTAGCACGTGGTGATGCTCGTATTCTTCATGTTCCTTCAAGATACCAAATTGTTGATATATTTACGAAAGGTCTTCGTCTCATCCTTTTTCATGATTTTCGCAACAGTCTCAATGTTCGAGAAATTGGTTGTAAATCTACTAAATTTACCAACTTCAAAAGCTATGTCTGGCCTTGTACAGGTCATGGCATACATCAAAGATGATATGACCTATGAATACTCCAATTGAGAAATTAGTTGACCGGTATGTTTGGCAAATTTCATACCTGGTTCCATTGGAGTAGAGAACGGTGCTTTATAGAACACACTAAACCGCTTAAATATCTTCTCAACATAGTGAGATTGACTTAGCTTTATTCAGTTACCTTGCCTCATGATCTTAATACCTAAGATCACATCGACCTCCCCCATATCCTTTATCTGAAAAGATCTAGAAAAAAAATCTTTTGTCTCTTGAACTTGTACTAAACCAGTAACAAAGACGAGCATGTCATCTACATATAGACAAATGATAACCCCATTACCATAGTTATCAAATTTGCTATAAAGGCACTTATCGGCATGATTCACTTTGAATCTAAAGGACAAAATTGTTTCATCAATTTTTGATGTCATTGCTTAGGTGCTTGTTTAAATCCATATAAAGATTTAACAAGTTTACACACCTTTTGCTCATGACCTTCCAAAACAAACCCTTCGGGTTGTTTCATTTAAACCTCCTCATCTAAATCCCCATATAAAAATGCGGTTTTAACATAAATTTGATGTATTTCTAGATTATAGACTGTAGCTAGGGGTGTTCAGTAGCGGGTACCCGGCATTTCAGGTCCCAGAAAGGCGGGTACCCGATTAGTCGAGTAGCATTTTCAATGGCCCGTGTCCCGGTCCAATTAATACGGGTACCCGGATTTCGGGTACCCGGATAAGTCGGGTCGGGACACCGAGTACCCGGTTTTATTTTTTACTTTTTGGGCAGATTTATTCTTAATTATGTGGCAGTTTTTTAGAGTAAAGTATTGGAGTTCAGTTTGTTTTGCGCATATTTGGTGAAAACGTCCATCTGTAATTCTAAGTCTGTTTTCAAGTTCTAATGGAAATACTCCCTGCTTTGTTTATGTAAAAGGGTCTTGCTCACATGCTTTTTTAGTAAAGCGCTAAAAGATTTCCAGTTATGTCTTTAGGAAAGTGACAAAGCAATTTGAACGTGGGAAATGAAAATACTAGCACTTGGGAAGGTAGCTTTACTAAGTAAAATGTGCTAGCAAAGCCTCAGGTGCTTATTTTTATTCTCATCTTACAAGAACAAGACTAAATGAAATATAAAAGTAAGAACAAAACTAGCTAAAAACACACCAAATTGAAGGAGATGTAGGAAGGAAAAGAGAGAATTAGATGAAGGAAGAAAGAAGATGAAAGACGACCGAAGATGAGAAGTACAATACAGGCTAGAGTAGCACTTTTGAAAACTTTAAATGGGTATTTGTTTTTTTTTTAAGCGGGTCACCGGGTACCCGCTTCATTTAAATTTCATCCCATGACCCGACCCGTTTAAGGCGGGCCGGGTACCCGCCCCGGAGGTGGCAAAGTTTTTTAGAAATTGACCCGTCGTTTATATTGCGGGTCATCGGGTCGGGTCGAGCGGGTTGGGTTTTTCTAAACAGCCCTAACCGTAGCTAAAGCTACCAATAACCGAATAGTGGTTATTCTTGGAACTGGTGCATATGTATCGAAATGATCGATACCAAGCTTTTGTCTAAAGTGTTGTGCCACTAAACGGGCCTTAAACTTGTCAATAGTACCATCGATTTTCATTTTCTTTCAAAACATCCACTTGCAACCTATGGGTTTACAAGTAGGAGGAAGATCCACTAACACCCAAGTGTTATTACCCATGATGAATTGCATCTCATCATCAATACTCTCTTTCCAAAATACACTATCATGTGATGCCATAGCATAGCTATAAGGCAATGGGTCTCCTTGCACATTAAATAAATAGGGAACACTGGAAGATACTTCGCTTATAGTACCTTCAACCAAATATACTTGGAAGTCCGGTACAAAACTTTTATCTTTTCGTTGTCTCTTACTACTTTTGGGAATAGGATCAATAATTTCTTGTTCATCTAGTTGTATATTTTCATCAACATCTAGAAGTGAACCTTATTGACTATCATCAACATATTCATTAGTACAAACTTGTAGATTTCTTTGTCTACTCAATGATGAAAATCTATTTTCATCAAAAATTGCATCTCTTGACTCTATAATCGAATGAATCGACATAGAGTCATTTTGTTCTATAACATAGAACCTATAAGTTTTGCTATGAATAGCATAACCTATAAAAATGCATTTTATTCCTCGTTCACCGAGTTTCTTTCTTTTATTACCGGGCAATCTTACAATGAACCTACAACCCCAAACCTTAAGATAGCTTAAGTTTGGTTTTCTTTTGTACAAAAGTTCATAAGGAGTCTCCTTATTTGTTCTTTTTGGAACTCGGTTAAGAATGTGACAAGCCGTCAACATTGCTTCATCCCAAAATCCATCACTCAAGCCTGAGTAGGATAACATGGAATTAACCATCTCTTGTAGTGTACGGTTTTTCCTCTCTGCCACACTATTTGATGGTGGTGCGTATCCGGCGGTTGTTTCATGTATAATACCGATTGAATTAAAATAGTTTGGATCATAATATTTACTTCTTTTATCGGTTCTTAATCGTTTAAGTTTACTATCAATTTGTATATTCTACTTTATTTTTGTAAATCTTAAAGTGATCAAAAGCCTCATCTTTTGTATGTAAAAGATATACATAACAAAACTTGGAATAATCGTCAATAAAAGTTAGAACATATTTCTTACTTACCAATGATGGCGTACTATGAAAGTCACAAAGATCACTATGAATTAATTCCAAAATTTCGATTTTTCGTTCAACACTTTTAAATGGTGTCGTTGTGATCTTATTTAGCATGCACGTTTTGCAACTTTTAGATATTTTAACACACATAGGAATTTAATCATGTTTGGACATAAAGGAGATTTTATCAAAATTTACATGTCCTAGTTTAACATGCCACAAGTAATGCAAATCATCTTTATCATTCATGCTGGAAATAATACATATAGAGTTCTTATTCAAATCTAAAGACAATTTAAACAAACTATTGTATAAATAAGCACGTTTTACAAAAAAGTTATTCTTAGAGATAATACAACTATCGGTTTCAAATACTAATTTGTAGCCCAATCGATTCAATATTGGACCCGAGACAAGATTTCTACTAATTTCGGGTGCATAATAAACATCCCTTAAAACTAAGAGATTCCCTAAAGTGAACAGTAGCTCAATTTCTCCTTTACCTTGAACCATGATAGGTGCGTTGTTTCCCATAAAGAGATGCTCCGCATCAACCACCTTATGAACGGTTTTGAAGCATGTTGTAGAATTACATACATGTCTCGAATCCCCCGAATCCATCCACCAAGACAAAGAATCATCATGCACAACACTTGAAGAAAAATTCAAAGAGAAATTTTCATTCAAACTTGCATGATTACCTTGAGTAGAGAGGTTTTTGCTTGTTAATAG
>CM033457.1:223835-228835 GCA_019425755.1 Amaranthus cruentus | reverse complement strand
CTAAAGATGAGTCGGGAATCAAACACCTAATAGGGGTGAATCATGGGGATTGTGTCATATCTAACTCCAGCATAGAACAAACTAATCGAACCAAGTCAAACAAGTTAGCATAAGGTTGTAACGTTAACTTCGGGTTAAGGTGGGATACATTTGGGAATGTGGAGCTAAGAAGAGGATAGCAAGTGACCCTAAACTAAACATTCACAAATATCTCATGATAAATTGATAAACACTATATCCATCAACCATAATAACCCAATAATCTCATTTAAGCACAAATGATCTCTATCATCAAACACCATCAAAAATTTGAAATCTCTTAATAACATGTGTTTTCAAGCTCATCTCCCAAAATGAAATATTGACCTCCTCACTCAAATAAATGTATGTGTATAAAATTCAATGAAAAACAAGAGAGAGGTCTGCTAAAACAAAGAATGTGTATGAATGATCACCATATAAGCACTCGAGGAAGAATGGAGAAGTGATATGAGCTGGATAGAACAAATAGAGTCATATGAAACAAACAACCACAAACATAACCAAAAGCCCACAAATCACTGTAACACACAACAACCCCACCAACACTAAACTATCCTCTAGGTAAAAAGAGGGAACAATTTGGCTCATGTGGAGGTTACGTAATGTGGCTACAAAGGAAAAGGAAAAGGAAAAAACTTGGCATAACCTAATGTCAAATTACGTACAAGATAGGCTATTTGGCTATGTAGCTCAATTCTAGTGAACGTGTTATCATCCCTGGTCTCAAGAAAAGCCTACCACGCTGAAGAAGAACCGACACAATACTTAGATCCCTTAATTAGTACTCATAATGAATGAAACTCGCAAGGAGTCCAAGAGGGCTCAATCCTTACAGGCTAGTCCAAATGCGCCTCTAAAGGTAGTCATCCAAGCCACCAACCAAGCAAACCCAGTTCCCCCAAGCTATGTGGAAAATAGTTAGACGCTAGGTCCCAAAACAGGCACAGGGCTAAGGAAATACGAGTTTGCATAAGATCAGACCACAGATGTACACATTAGAAGCTCGCATGCTAGTTTCACAACTCAACCATCTTATTGAAAACTAAACATGAAAATGCAATGTATACATCATGCCATGAATGCAAGGTGAATATGTAAAATATATACAAAATGATAAATGCAATGAACTAACCTATAACTATATGAAACTAAATGCACAAACAAATGGGTAAAAGTGACAATAGTGTAGACCAACTCTCCCCCAAGCCAAGCCTTTACTAGCCTCTAGCAAAGAAGGAGAGAAAAGATAAAGATGAAAGATTAAAAACCATGGTCAACAAGATTGTCACGACACACAACACAAACACATACTAGACAATAATAAAGAGAGAAGAAGGTCATACCTAGGCTAGGAGGGCTTTCACTCCTAGCATTAACAGTATCACCGTTAAAGAGGTCTAAGAACTCTCCACTCCTCAAGAGAAGCGGAGGCATGAAGCACAAAGCTAGAGCGATTGCTTCCCCCAAGCTAGGGTGAAGCTACATTCTTCATGTTTGGCTCAATTGCTCTTTTGAGCCTTTTTTCTCTTTCTCACCTTTACAGTATCGTTAGTATTGACCCTCTCCACATTGTCAAATTAAACACAAGCAAAACTCATGGAGGGTGAATTCTTATGGTCGTTTGGATCTACAAACTTTAACAAACAATACTACAAACCAAACATGAGCACTGACTAGCAAAAATGCAATGCAATGAATGAAAAACCAAAAAAAATGAAACAAAAACAATATGTACAGTTGGGTTGCCTCCCAATAAGCGCTTCTTTAGGGTCTTTTAGCTAGACCTGACTCACTATGTGGTAGTGAGTCAAACTCCATAGGAGTTTATCAAACTCACTCCCCACAACAGCAGAGGTTGGGGAGTGGAAGAGAGAGAGAAGAAAGAAGAGAAGCACAAACATAACAAAGACCGACTTCCCATAACGGGATGAAAAGCCGGAAGAAGAACGAACAGAGGGAGGGGGGAGGGAAGCAAGCGGCATAGTAACACAAGCATCAAAATGAGCATGATCAAGAACGACCGGGAGCATCTCATGATGACAATGAGGCGTAGGGTGAGACTCAACAGAAGGCACACTAAAGGTATGCACTTGAGACTCCTCAATCACGCACATATCTACCTCTAAGTCATTGGGTTCACTAGCCGGAGGATCATGCACATATGTGAGGGGTTTCTAACACGTCGTTGAACACTAGAAACCTAGGCTATGCAAACAATGTTTATAATCACCCTAATACTACTACGAGTGTAATGGTAAGTCGGGGGTCAAACCACAAGGACAAGGGATGCTAGACTAAAGGTTAGGTGTGGAAAAGATGTATGGAAGGTTGGAAGGTGGGTGAAATAAACTAATGACAAGAACAAGCAAAGAAAGAAAGCGGGATTAAGTTAGGTCCACCTTAGGTAGGTCCATTGGAAATAGAGATAGGTTCGGTCAAGGGAGATCGAATCGAATATCTATCAACAACCATCATCAACCTCAACCCCTATCCTAAACATTAAACTTAAGACCAAAACTTAAGGTTTCTCTAACCCATCACACTAAAAGAACTACTCTAGCATATTGACAGTAAAAGCAATAAAAAAAGAAAATAATACATTTACTCTAGAAAGCATTAAAAGAATGTAAGACATGAAACATTAAATGGAATGAAGAGTAAGAAAGCATTAAATTTATACTAAGAAAGAAATAAAGAGAGTAAGAGTTACTATGTAATATAAGGAATGAAAAATGAAACCCAAAAGCAATAGATGAAAGTGATAAATGACTTGAATTGAAATTGAAATCTTTAAATCTAATTAAGGGTTTGAAATCAATAAAAATTACAAAAAAGAGTAAAACCTAAGATGAACTTTAGAAGAGAGCCATACCATATACAATCTGAAAATTGGGTATTTATAGAGCATAAAGGGAGGGACAAAAAGATCCCTCAAAGATCCACAAAATCGGGCTTTCGAAAACTTGATGCACGCAGGATTATTTCGCCATTCGACCAAATTTGATTATATTAGGCCAAAACAGAATGTTTGGAGTGCAGCGCCACAGATTGGTTTCTTCTAAATTGGTTGAAATACTATCCCACGCCTAACTTTCAATAATAATATGTGCCTAACTTTGTTTTATTTCCAAAACATTCTTTAATTTATACATACATATATATACATATATATATATATGTATATATATATATATATATAATATAATATATATATATATATTATATATATATATATATATATATATATATATATATATATATATATATATATATATATATAATATATATATATATATATATATATATATATATATATATATATATATATATATATATATATATATATATATATATATATATATATATATATATATATATATATATATATATAATATATATATATATATATATATATATATTATGTATATGTATGTGTATACACATATCATGAAATCATATGTAATATATATATTGTGATATTATATTCATGTAACAATATATATATATATAATATATATTATATATATATAAAATATATATAATATTATATTATATAATATATAATATATTATATATATATATATATATATATATATATATATATATATATATATATATATATATATATATATATTATTATATTATTATTTTTTTTTTTTTTTTTTTTTTTTTTTTTTTTTTTTTTTTTTTTTTTTTTTTTTTTTTTTTTTTTTTTTTTTTTTTTTTTTTTTTTTTTTTTTTTTTTTTTTTTTTTTTTTTTTTTTTTTTTTTTTTTTTTTAAAAAAAAAAAAAAAAAAAAAAAAAAAAAAAAAAAAAAAAAAAAAAAAAAAAAAAAAAAAAAAAAAAAAAAAAAAAAAAAAAAAAAAAAAAAAAAAAAAAAAAAAAAAAAAAAAAAAAAAAAAAAAAAAAAAAAAAAAAAAATATGTTGATTTGTCTCTGTCGCTCCATTGCACAACACACATTTATCGTCCGTGAGATTCATCCATTTGCCAATTCTATCCTTTGTAGACAGTCTATTCTGGATCGCTAACCATGTATATATACATATATATATATATATATATATATATATATATATATATATATATATATATATATATATATGCTTTCGTCGTCAACCCATGTTATATGCAACCGGCGAACAAGCATTCAGCGTTGGATTTCAATTAACGCTATGATTGACACGGTTATTAATGGCAAAATGGTAATTTCTGACATTTTCATTTTTGGGCTTTTTTACTCATTTGCACTTATCTCTCTTCTCTCAAACTTTCTCTCTCTTCCGAAAATCTTTCTCCCTTCGTGATTTTTACTTCCGCCATTAAAGAAGCACACAAGTCGACAACACATCAACAAAAGGCAAGAACCAATTCTTAATTTCATGTTTTTTTTTGTAAATTAATAAGAACTAATTTTATCTATTTTCTACAGTTATTGAAGAACAAATTGGAGTTTAAAGTGAATTGGCAAAAATTATTTCAAACTCAAAATTGTTTCACCTACAAGTAATGGTGTGAATATCAATCCTATTACTTTTTATTTGTTGAATTCTGATTTAAATTGTTCTGTCTTTGAATTAGGCATTTTGTTCATTGTTACTACTTTGTTATGAAATTTTCTTTGATTTTCTCTCGACAGTGCTTCATTTTTACATTGTATCATCACTTCGTTTGTTCTCTTTGCCATGATTTAGGGTTTATCATTAAATTGTTTCTGATTTCACTGTGTAATTGTAATTCCTTAACTTATCATATATAAATATTGTTAGGACCTTTTAACTTCACCATATAAATGTCAAGAATGAGTGTTCCTGAAAAGTATATACATTGTGCTTTCTATTAGTGCTATTTCTTTAAAGCATGTTTCTTTATTAAATATATTGTAATTCTCTTTCTGGGGTTCGCTAGGAAGGCTAGGGAAATTAGATGAATTAAGCATATATAATGTTAGTTGCTCCA
>CM033457.1:176983-223825 GCA_019425755.1 Amaranthus cruentus | reverse complement strand
TGTGTGTGTGTGTGTGTGTGTGTGTGTGTGTGTGTGTGTGTGTGTGTATAAGCTCCTGCTTTAACGAGACCTCCGCGAATGTCTGGAAATGTGCGTCAAACGTTTACAAGGCCCTCACGAATGTTTCGAAATGTGCGCTGAACTTTAACGAAGCCTTCGCGAATGTCTCGAAACGCGTGCGTCGTCTTCGATTACGATGCCTAAGCCTCGAACTCGATCCGTTTCACCTCGAAATCTCTGAAAATACCTGAAATAACCTCAAAACACCGCAGAGTCAAGAAAAAGGTAAAATCGAGTGTAAAATATATAAAACCAATGAGAAACGACGAGACTCGACACCATTATGGGGCTATAAATGTGGTCTAAATCGAGCACATCACTTGTAGATGCTTGACCACTCCCCTTTAACTTCAGTTGCTGTTTTTTGAAAACAAAGCAATTCTTTTTTCGGTGTCCGGGCTTTCCACATTCCCAACAAAACTTTTCGATATTTGAGATAGCGTTCTTCCCCTTTGAAGAATCAACCTTCTTCTTTTGCTCACCGGAATGAGATGGTCTCCCTATCGCATTCATGTTCATGGTTCCAACATTAGGATTTTTATCCTTCCGATTCTCTAGAATCCTTATGCTAGACTCAACAACAATATGTTGTCCAAGATCGGATAGTGTAATCTCCTCTCTTTCATGCTTTAAAGCATGTCTAATATCCCTCCACGAGGGAGGTTACTTTTCTATAATGCTTGACACAAGAAAAAAACTTCATCTATTTCAATTTTATGTAATTTTAAATTTGCATGCATTCTTTGCAATTCATGAAATTGATCAATTATGGGGCGGTTTTGTACCATCTTATAAGAATTAAAATTACTTACAAGAAACTTTTTGGAACTTGCATCCTCCGCCATGCATTTGTTCTCAAATGCATCCCATAACTGCTTAGCGGACTCATGGTATTGATAGATGTCAGAGAGAGAATCTTGCATCCCATTGAGGATATGGCCCCGGCAAATAAAATGATCATTTTCCCACTTACTCCTCTTCCTTGTTTGCTCAAAAGTTTCAACTTTCGACTCCTCCGGTTTAGGGGTACTTATAACGTAAGCCACGCTCAAAGTAGTTAGAAGGAACATCATCTTCTTTTGCCAACGTCGAAAATCGACACCGATAAATTTTTCCATCTTACCGAAGTTAGATGTAAAATCTTTGATCGTTGACATCCAGAAGATTATCCCAAAAGATTATTCAACGTAATAATGCAAATACAAATTACAAGATGGGAATTTGTATTTATCCCTTTGTTGATGCCAAAAATAAACTTACAAATAACAATATTAAATTAACTTGAAGATAGTTTTGTAACGACAATAGTTATCCGAAAGCTTGATACTTGTTGTAGGCGTGTGATCACTTTACTTTTGTGATATTTCCCCCACAAAAGTACTTGGGTTTGATGTTTGGAAATTCTCAACGAGATACAAACAACACAACACACCCTTAGTACTTAGGATGAGTTACTTAATAACAATGTGTTTAGAAAGACTATAAGATATGGAAGCTCTAAATAAGAGTTAATGTAACATCCTGCAGTTTAACTCGGATCATTTTAAAGAGAAAACGACTTTTTGAAGAAACTAAATACGGTCGGAGTCAAACCAGGACGTTAGAAGATAGTTTAAAACGGAATTTCAAAACGAAACCAAGCTTGCGGATCGAGTTCTATTAGAGTTAGTATGATCTACTAAACGTTAAGGAAACTTAGCAGCGGATAATTTTGTAAAGATAAGTCTACTTATTACAACTTGAGAACGTAAACGCCTCATAAAACCAAATATCCAAAATACGAAAATTAAAGTTCATACTAAAACTTAGGAATCTAACAATTTATTTCTCCAAGGATAATCCTCAATCCCCATACCTGCAATTTAACTTACTGCTAGTCATTATCCAGAAGGAAACGACATCATTGCAGGATCGTTAAGACCAAAAGTACACGTCAGCAAGAAGTCGCATATCATCCAATCAAATATAATAAATTATAATAAAATTCATGTAACTGTTAGTCAGCCATACTGTTGTATTCTTTTTCCAGCCATACTGCCGGTTCAACTCCAATCACCATGATGAGACAATACATTAGGGGGAGCTAACCCCTAGACGAGTCTCTACCATAGACACACGTCTTACTTCGGTGCCTATGGTTAAGTATGCATACCCCCGTGGTGGCTCATAAGGCTCCATATGCCGCGAGTAATTCTTTCCACCAATTGACGTCATACTACGTCCACTATAAAGTTAGTGAGGTCATACTACCTCTGCTTATCAAAATAGTATAACGAAATTTCATATTCAGAAAGCATATCATTATTCGTACTATACGCCTGTACGTTACCTTTATTACCATTAACATATGGTACATAACATATACTACGAAACTTCGCTGCGTGTACGTACCTTAATCAAGAAAAACAATTTCTCAAACGTCTTAATCAATTCCCCGTCACGACTCGGCTTCCTACAAGGTTCAATCGTATTCGGGAAATAAGCACACATTCACACTTTCCTCAAATCAATCATAACACATACATACTACTACCACCACACATAGAGGAAAGTGTGAAACTGTCATGACATGTTATACACCCAAAAAAAACAGCATATGAAAACTGTCCAGAAACCCTTCTTAAAACTGTCAAACTGGAAATCCGACTTCACTGTTGCGTCCGGAAGGCATCAAAACCCCTGGGTAACAATTTTCATGATTTATAACATAGTATAAGTATTTCTAACCTAATTTCAAAGTCAAAATGCTCCAAAAACACCCTTTTTTCATGATTTTCCAAACCTACGGGATTTTGTCAATTTTTATTCAAAATACATACAAATTCCAATTTCCACATCTCTTATTAAATCTATACCATAAAATCATAAACTCATGTCCACAAGGAAATCATTTTCAAAATTCTCAAATAATTAATTTCTTACAAAATACAAATCTTCCTAAACAAATCATTCATCAATACTTAAGATCTTCATACCATACCAAAACAAATCCTTATACTACAATACAATTTCTCCGTAAAAATCCTAATTTAAATATATATATTATTATTGTTATTGTTATTATTTTTATCCATTCTCCATCACCTTAATATAACATGCTCAAATAAAGATAAATTCTAAAACAAAACATCCTACACTACCATTTGATAACTATATAGAAAATTTACATCATTATGTTAAATCATGGAAGAAATGGTCATGGATCAAAAATTTCACACAAGCCACAAATCACATAATTTAATTTAAACTTAATAAAAAAAAATAAATGAAGAATTATACTTACAATTGTATGAAAAGAACACCAAAAATTCAAGGTTGCAAATGGTTCTAGGCGTGTGGAATTAGGTAGGTTTTGTGGTAGTTTTTCTTGAGTTTTCTAGGAATTGTAAGGTAGAATGCAAATGAATTAAGGAATTAAGGAGATTAAGGAAATGAAGAATTAAGGAAATAAGAATAATGGGTCATTATTGAGTGATGTTTCATTACACTCTAATGGGAGTTACAACCCAAGCCAATACCCTAATGGGCCGGCCAACCTATCATATTCCCTCCATTTTATTTATTTATTTTTTTAAATTTGAAATAAGAAATGGGTTAAAGGTTCTGGGCCCGAAAAAGCTAAATTGTTAAAAAGGACTGAAAATACATGGTCAAGCCCAAAAAAAATAAAAACGTTATTTATATAAAATAATATTACTAGTAAATCATTAAATATATCGGGAAAATATTGGAGTGTTACAGTTAATTACTCTCTTCAAAAGAACACAAGTAAATGAGAATAAGAGAGGAAGAATTCAGAAAAATGGTGTCCCTTTCCACTCATCATCAAGCCCTATTTATACTACAAGAATATAACCTAAGGGTCTTGACCCAATTAATCACTCTTAATGATCAAATTGATGATCACACAATCATTACCATTAATCTATGACATTCATGAGCATTATTCACCTTATTATTCCTTTGTAACCTCATATTTAGAGGGAATTGATCACTTCAAGAATCAAGAAATAACACAACGGTCACTTCAGAAGCAAAAGTCGAGTCGGCATTCTGCTCCACACCTAGGAAAGCCGACTCGGCTTTTCTTGCTGGACAAAATCATCTTTCCAGAACCTAAACCTAAGTCTGCTTTAGGCCCAAACCAAGGAAAGCCGAGTCGGCTTTTTGTGCTAACTTGGTTTTCCAATTTTCGTATTGTCCTTTCCTTTGAACCTCCTTTGGACCTAGTATTTTAATACATATTGTCCCACGACTTTAGTAGTACTTAATGATTATAAAAATAGGATTATTAGACACTAAATATTCAACAGTACTATAACCAAGTCTCTCACAAGAATACAAGAAAGTCTCTCTGAAGAGGTTAAACAATTGAAAGCTTCCTTGCATTCAACTCTCACTCTTATTTTGACCTCAAAAAACATTTTATAGACTTAAGAAGATTATACAAGTAAAACCTTAAAATTCAATTGTTCGAAGGAGTAAAATTTGTTCGAACAACCCTCATTTACTCCTTTTTTATCCATTGTAGCTTTAACTTCATTATTATACACGATGCTAGATACTAGCATCCTCTTCAATTAATTCCTTCATCAATGCAACCTGATTTTTTGACTCAACAAGTGATCACACTGGCTAATACCTATTAACTAGATAGATACCCATGCCATTGCACGGTTTACCTAATTTATATATTATATAAAAAATTCATGCGTAAAAACATTATATGAATCAAAATATTAATAATAACATATTAAAATATTATTATATATAGTTATATATATAAATTAAATCTAACAAATGGTTTTCACAAATACATTGTTAAATAAATAAAAAAAAATGAAGATTTTGATCGACAAAAATTTCCAACTTAGTATTCTAACCGTAAAGAAGAAAAAATTAGCACCAATGTATGGTAAGTGTAATTATGGTAATTTGTGTATTGATAGCAGGTTTTTAACGCGTCGTTAAACACTTGAAACCTTGGCTATGCAAACAATATTTGTAATCACCCTAATACTACTACAGCGAGTGTAATGGTAAGTCGGGGATCGAACCACAAGGACAAGGGAGTTAGACTAAAGGTTTGGTGTGGGAAAGATTGTATGGTAGGTAAGAGGATGGGTTAACTACACTAAGAACAAGAGCAACCAATGAAAGAAAGCGGGTTTAGGCTAGGTCCACCCTAGGTAGGTCCATTGGAAATATATATAGGTTAGGTCAAGGGAGATCGAACGAAGATCGTTCGAGACACTCTAGACATCGAGGGGAAGTTGATGACTTATAGTCATGCGAACGACCCATAATCGCCCTATGTCTCACTAGGAGTGGCAAGACAAGATTCGACTTGAATATCAATCAAGCAATCAACATCAACCTCAACCCTAATCCTAAACATTAAACACAAGACCAAAACCCTAAGGTTTCTCTAACTCAAAACCCTAAAACAACTACTCTAACATGGTGAAAGTAAAAACAATAAAGATAGAAAGCATTAAATCTACTCTACAAAGCATGAGAAGAAAGAAGAACATAAGAACATGAAAGAAAGCATAAAGGAATCAAAAGACATGAAAGCAATAAATCTAGACTATGAAAAGCATTAAATGAAAGCATAAAAGAAAGCAATAAAGATAGGAAAGCGATAAATGAAGAAAACTTACATAAATGAGAGTGCAAAAGGAAGAACAAAACATTAGAGAAAGAACTAAACTAATCTAGGGCAAAAATGAAGAGAAAAGCATAAAAGAGTTGATGAACAAGTTAGGAGGGTTTCCCCCAAGCATGTCATGAGGTTTACATTCAGATTTTGTGGGTATTTATAGGCCAAAGGGAAAAGGGGAAAAACCCTAAAAAGACCCTACGAAAATAAACTTGCGAAGAGAAAGCACGTGCTGATTTTTAACGCCATTCGCCCGAATCTAGGGCCCATTCGCCCGAATCTTCACTCATTCGTCCGAATGTGGTGCATTCGGGGTTTCCAGAGGCTTCAAAACACAATCAGCTCATTTCATCACCCATTCGCCCGAATGCCCTTAATTCGCCCGAATGTGGGCTTGGCTCGCTCAAATGGCTGGGCTTGGGTGCTTGTCGTTGGTGCAGCAGCTCACATTCGCCCTAAGGTGCCCGGAATTCGGCCGAATGTAGGGACTTTGGCCCATTTAGCACTTCTTCCATCATCGAACGAGCATCGTATGACTTCCGGGCTTCGCGAGGTCTTCGAGAATGACTTGGAGCACTCGGGAATGCATCAAAACGCGTGTCTCATCTTCGATTCAAGTGTCGAAGCCTCGTACGCAACGAAAACACCTCGAAATCTCCTCAAAACACCTGAAAATACATTAAAGCACCATGGAGAAAAGATTAAGGTAAAACCATGCGTAAAGTATGCAAAAGCCGATATAAAACGCGAGACTCGACGCAAGAATGAGGAGATAAATGTGCTCTAAAAACGAGCACATCATGTATATGGTAATTTGTATGTATGATAATGGTAATTATATAGTATTCTAACCATAAATTAGCACCAATATTTTGATCGACATTTTAAATTCTTTTACATAAGTTTTGAAAAGTTAGTATCTATATTCAAAATCTTTTTATATGAAGCTATTAGATAAGTTTTGGTCAACTAAGAATATTTTCTAAAAAAATTTGAACTAAAATTGTAATACTACTAAGATAATAAATGCATAAAAATGAAACCTAAATTTGTAAGAAATGATAAAAAAAAATATCATTTCTAATCTTGCTTATTTGATCCCAACAGACATATTTTTAAAAAGTTGTAAATTAGCTTTAAAATCCCTAATACATACTCATTCAATCAAGAATGTTGGGATAATGGTGACTCCAACACCATTGTTGATGATGAGGAACAGTGGAGAACACCGACTCGGCGTCAGTGCGGCCCAAGCTTGAAGACGAGTCGGCTTTGAATGGAGCAAATGTTAGTTTTTCCAAAGACTTTAGCCAAGTCGGCTTTCGTGGAAGAGGGATGACCGCCGACTTGGCGGTGGAGTCTGCCAAAAACACGATTTTGTCCAGTGTGTAATGTCGACTCGGCGTCTTCGTGAAAAATGGGGCAGTCGACTCGGCTTGGTACTGCGGGAAATTAGGAGCAGTTTTCTTTCACATTTCTTGGCAATTACTTTTTCAATTGGGTCATGTATTAACTTACTTTTATTGGGGATCAATATAAGGAAAAATTACAAAAAAAACTACCTATTCTATAGCGCTACTTGCAAAAAACTACCTATTCTAATTTTTTTTGCAAAAAACTACCTTAATTGATATAAACGTTTTCAAAAGACTACTTGTTGATGGAATCAGTTAGTTTACCGTCAGTTGACCAAGCACGTGAGGCACGTGATTTACTTAATTCTTTGATTTCTTATGTTTTAAAGCACGATTTTGCTCAAACCTTTCCCCTTTCCCCTATTTCGTATGAACCCTAATTTACCTCATTCTCTTTCAAGCCCAAATCAAGTCATGGATTCTTCTCACTCCAAAAAATCGAAGCTCGACAGATGTGCTTGCGGATTTCCTTTTGCATAGAGAATTTCGTGGACTAAGGAAAATCCAAGTAGACGTTTCAACAGTTGCCAATTTTTCGATCCTGACACTAATTGGAGGGGATGCAAGAAGTTCAAGTGGATTGATGAACCTGAAATGGTTGATTGGCAAAGAAAAGTCATGAATACACTTGTTGAGGAGAAACAACATTTGTCAACTGAAATCAAGATATTGAGTTCAAGGCTTTGTTGCTTGGAACATGAGAAAGAACAAGCAAATTCAAAATATAAAAGGCTTAAGAAGGAATTGATGAACGAGAGAAAGCTTGGAAAAGAGATATGAAGTTTTTTATTAGGGTTTTTATTTGGTTTTTTTCTTGTTGTTGATTGTACTAATGAAGGTTATGTATCCTTCAGATTATAGTTTCAGAATCTTTGGAGAAGATTATAGTTTCAGAATCTTTGTTATGTAACACTTTTGTAAACATGAATGATGAAGCTAATTATACAACATCCACTTTTTCATTACTTTGTTCCATAAAATAATTGTTCCATAACATACAACATAGTACTTATATCATATATAACGGTAGCTGCTTCAAAATTAAAAACATAGTAGTTCCGCTTACATAAACAACAAAACATAGTAGTTCCAACATAACATATCATACATAACAAAAGCTGGAATAAAATATGTCTACTTCCAACATACAGACATTACAACTACATTTTTCCACTTTGTTGTTGAGAGCTTGAAGAACCTTGGGTTGAAATCACCATTGGGAATGAACCTTTTGCTCCTTTCTTTTTGTATTCATACGCCCATGATTTCTTCCTTCCTCCCCTTAATGGTGAGTTTAGTGGTCTTTCAAATGAGCTGACAACATTGTTGGTAGGGGCAACAAAGCTTGCAGTAGTTGTTGTCACCAATGGTGTTGAGCTTTGAGGTGTAGGAGGGGTTGTGCTTGTTGGTGCAGGAGGGGCTATTGATGCACTTGTTGTAGGCATAATTGGTGTGCTTGTTGAAGAGGACACAAAACCCTTCTTAGGCCTCCCTCCCTTTGACTTCTCCTTAGTAGTTATTGTTTTTGGAGGGTTTTTGCACTTCTTTTTGTTATGTCCTAAACTGCCACAGTTGCCACACCTTCTTTGTTGATACTCCCTCACCATAGAGCCCTGTTTTTTCCTACCCCTAGCTTCATCAACCTCTAACCTTCACTTCCTCTTATTAGGCCTACCAGGCATGTTTCTAAATGGAGGTGGCAATGGCCTAGGGCATGTAGAGTTTGGCCGCATTCTATGGCCTAGCATTCCATGGAACTTAGGTCCATATGCTAGGGCATATGTTTTGACATGATAAGCCTCATGCACAAAATCTGTGTAGTCTAATTTCCTCATCACAATGCAAGCAATTGCATGCTTGCAAGGGATTCCGATTAGGGTCCACCTACTACAAAGACATGTCCTATTAGTTAAGTTCACAACATAAGACTCCTCTCCATCATCCACCTCAAACTCAAAAACATCAACAGGGATAACCCTAACACCATGACATGACTTCTCATTGTTTTGTATTAGTTTCAGAACCGATGGCATAACAACTCCCTGAAACTTACTCAAACCCTCCCTCTTAGCTGCACTCCTCTGCATTACATACCTCCTAATCCATTTCATCAAGGAAATTATTGTTTTTCCCCTTGCCTCCTTAAGCACATTGTTTAATGACTCACAATAGTTATTCAGCAGCATACCAGACTTGCTCCTATTTAGGAAGGCATGTCTAGACCAATACTTGGGTGGAATTGCATTTAGATATCCAAATGCATCTAAAGAAAACTCTTTTTAATTGCATTCATTTCTTGGTCAAATGATGATTGTCAATCATTAGTAACAATTAGTCATGTAACAAGAATAATAACAAGAAATTCAATTTAAAGAACATTATACCTTGTTGAATGATTTAGCTGCACTCCAAAAGTGTTGTCTAAACAACTCTCCAGCAAACTTTATTTTGAAATTAGCCCAAATATATCTACAACAAAATCTAATTTCAGCTTGTGGAATTACTTTATTAAAGGCCTCCAACAATCCCTGGCAAATATATCACAATAACTACATCAGACAACAGCTCTATTACAATTAAGTAAGCAAGAATGAATACAAACTACATACTACTGTACCTTTTGCCTATCACTAATGTAGGTAACTGACTCTCCCCTTTCTTCAACCCAGCTAGTTGATGATGCAACAGAATTTAGGTCTTCATTCAGTAGCTGCAAAAACCAAGTCCATGTTTCCTCATTCTTTGTCTCTACAACAGCCCAAGCAACAGGATATATGTTGTTGTTTCCATCTTTCCTAACAGCTGTTAACAATATGCCAGGGAATTGGCCCTTTAAATGAGCTCCATCAACACCTAGGATTGGCCTACAACCTGCCATAAAACCCTCTTTGCATGCTTGAAGACAGACATACATTCTTTGGAAGAGTGGGGGTGGATTCTCAATACTTATGCACATAACAATAGCTGTACTACCTGGGTTGTAAGCCCTTATAGCCTCTGCATAGTCCCAGACTCTACCATATTCTTCATTTGCATCTCCAAAAATTAACTTCATAGCAATCCTCTTTGACATATGAGCATGGTTTAGAGTATAGTGAGCTGGCGCAATGGCTTGCTATGACTTTATGTGTGAACAAAGTTTGGGAACGTTTTAGGGTACTAATTGGGAGAAAGATTCTAGATTCGTCGTGTTATTGGTATTATAGGTTTGTCATGAAGAAGCATGATTATCCATCTGTTATTATTATGCTTGTTGTCATGAAGTTTGTGACCTATGTTGATAGACTGGTAGTGTTGCGCATCTCATTTATGTCACCTCAATTTGAGGCTGAGCGTGTCTACATGTCTAGTATTTCGATTTGGTGTTTGAAGTATGATGTGATGTGTACTTGTTTTGCGCATGCCATTAGTGTCATTTGTAGGTTTGTGACTCAATTTGGATGGGACACTGGCAGGTAAGGAGTTACTCTCTCTAAAGGTTATATGAGTCAGTTGTTTTAGTTCTTGTGTATTGGAATGATGTTGAGTGATTTGGTTTATTGGTTGATAGTTGGATAGGGATCATTAGAATTGGTGTTGATCTTACTTTGTGCGGTTTCGTGATAAGTTCGGAGTCTTCTTTAGGGTCTTCGGTAAATGTGAAGATTAAATGCATGACTTTAACTTCTGCTGCAAAGGGGGTCTATGTGTTGTTTGGTCTTAATGATGGTACAGTGTGATCGACCTGTTTTCGACTTCGGTGTATGTTATTTTGTGGCATTTGATCATGTACTTGATGTTGGTGAGAAGCACAAGGTGGTCAGGTTTCATTCAGGGGTACATACAAGAAGGTGGAGGTGAAGAAGGTAGGATATCCTGACAATCCTACGGGGTTCTTTTCTATGCTGACTTATATGGTTTAGGCCCTTAGGGGCAGTGATGGGAAGCTCTAGGAGGAGGTGTGTTAGTCTCTAGGTGGAGCTTGCTCATGGACTCGTAATGTAGGTGGAGCATTATGAGGGACTCGTGATGCAGGTGGAGCATTATGAGTGGTTATACTTGGAGACAAATACGTAATGAGTCTTGGTTGGAGACTTATTGGTGTTGATAGGTCTTGGTTGGAGACTTATCGTGATAGGTCTTGGTTGAAGACTTATCGGGATGTTTGGCTTTAGCACGAGCTTTGCATCAGTTTTAGCTTGAGATATTTCACTATGGTGTAATGAGGTAGTTATTGCTATGGGTTCTCGTCAAGGTGGAGATTGTTTGGATAATGTCCGAACACCATTGTTGATGATAAGGAACAGTGGAGAACGCCGACTTGGCGTCGGTGCGGCCCAAGCTTGAAGACGAGTCAGCTTTGAATGGAGCAAATGTTACTTTTTCCAGAGACTTTAGCCGAGTCGGCTTTCGTGGATGAGGGAGGACCGCCGTTTCAGCAGTGGGGTTTGCCAAAAACACGATTTTCTCTAGTGTGTAACGCTTACTTGGCGTCTTGGTGAAAAATGGGGCAACCAACTCGGCTTGGTACTGTGGGAAATTAGGAGCAGTTTTCTTTCACATTTCTTGGCAGTTACTATTTCAATTGGGCTGGTTTCTTTGTGTATTAATCATGTATTAACTTACTTTTATTGGTGAATATTATAAATACTCACCAATTATTAGGGTTAAGTATTTTTCACAAAATTAGAGAGATCACAAGAGTGTCATTTTTTAGTGTGATCGGTTCTTGATTCATCTTGTAATCTTTGCATACATTGTCAAATTGTTTGATCTCGGTGCCGGTGGATGTAGATATCACATTGATAGTGAACTACATTAAATTTCGTGTGTCTTTTCTTGTTGTTTGTTTGAATCTTTGATTGTTTCATTATTGTTTTACGATCTTGGCTTCCGCTGTCGCACAACGATTGGCATCAAGAGCTCAGATTTAATCCTTGGAGAGTTTTTTTGAGTGAAACAATGCTGGGAGATTTAACAATAGAATTGAGAAGTTTAACGGAAAAAACAGTTTCGGGTTATGGCAAATTAAGATGAACGCGTTGTTGAAACAGCAGCAGATCTGGCGTCCGTTGGCTCCCAAGAGTGTTACTTCGGGGTCTGAAGACGGACTAATTGACGGGCAACTCGCAGTAATGGAGGAGAAGGCTCATTCCACCATTTTGCTGAGTTTGGATGATCATATCATCACGGAGGTTGCTGATCAGGGGACGATAGCAGAATTTTGGCTGAAATTGGAATCATTGTATATAACCAAGTCACTGACCAACTAGCTGCTACTGAAACAGCGGTTATTCAGCCTTCGTATGCAGTCAGGTACTTCCTTATGGGATCATCCAGAAAATCTTAATTCTATTTTATTGGATTTGCGTAATTTAGATGTTAAGATAGATTATGAGGATGTTGCGTTAATCTTGCTTGTGTCTCTGCCATTTAGTTTTCAGAATTTCGTCGAGTCATTTGTGGTAGACAAACACTCATTGACCCTAAAAGAAGTGAAGGCACCACTTCACACTAGGGAATTACGTCAAAAGGCGACTGGTGATAACAAAGGTAGTGGTAGTGGGTTATTTGTTAAATCCGAGAAAAATTCTAGGAAGAAAAAGGGGGTTAACTGTGATAACGGTGCTGAGATGGGTACTGGTGATAGTATGGATGGGTCTAGCAACACTAGGATGGATGGGTCTAGCAACACTAGGAGAATTACCTGTTATTCCTATAAGGAACCAGGCCATTTTAAGTCTAAGTGTCCTAAATTAAAGAATAAAGCTCAAGCCGTTGTAGTTCAAAGTAAACAGAATAAGAACTATGATTCTGAGGAAGACTTAGCATTGGTCGGTTGTGTTGATTCTAGGGAATCGTGTGATTTTTGGGTTCTTGATTCGGGTTGTTCATTCCGTATGAGTCCTCGTCAAGATTGGTTTGATACTTATGAGTCCTGTTTTGGAGAGTCAGTTACAGTTGGTAATGGTGCTTCATATGTGGTAGTAGGTATCGGTTCTATGAGACTACGGACTGTTGATGGGAGAAAGTTGACTTTGACCACAGTAAGGCATGTTCCTGCATTATGGAAGAATTTGATTTCACTTGGGACCTTGGATGATTTGGGGTTTAGTGCAAAATTTTGTAATGGGGAATTGAGTGTCTTTTAGGGTTCGAAATTGATCCTTAGGGGTATCAAGGAGAGATCCGTGTATGTGTTTTAGGGTGTTACGCTGCTTAGTTCTGTAGTTAGTGCTTCTACTTGTCACAGGGAGATAATTGGTTAGGATAGACAGAGTCATATGGGTGAGAGTAGAGAGCTGGTTATGTCCTCTGGAAATCTTTATACACGTGTCAAGAAAACTTATCTTGAGGTTGACAAGCGTCAGGTGTTTAAATTTTAACATGGGAAGCTAGGGATTGAAGCTCAAGTTGGTGATGACAGGGTGTATAGTAAAAAGATTGGTTAGCTATAAAGGGACTATTATTTTTATGTATTTTCTATGTTCTGTGTTTTAGGTGTTTTGAGGCATCATACCTATGGGATAACACCACTGCAGAACGGTGTTACAGAACTAGTAAATTGGGCTTTGTCTAGTAGAGTTTGGTGCATGCTTTCTGGTGCTTGGCTTAGGAGGAGGCGCTGGGTTTGTTTGTTCTATCGGGATCTACACACAGGAATCGACTTGAACTGTTTGTGTGTGATATGGTGTTATTGGGTATTGAAACATCCCACCAACTTAAAAGTTTTCGTAAGAAGCCTATATGTGTTATTGCGGGATCTGATAGGTTGGTTTTGTGGTAGGTTATGCATTGAATCTTGTGGGTATAACAAGAATCTTGTGGGTATAACAAGGTTGGTAGCCGGTTTTGAGGAGTCACTTGAACCTCCAACTTATAAGCATGGTTTAGAGTATAGTGAGCTGGCGCAACGGCTTGCTATGACTTTATGTGTGAACAGAGTTTGGGAACGTTTTTGGGTACTAATTGGAAGGAAGATTCTAGAGTCTTCGTGTTATTGGTACTATAGGTTTGTCATGAAGAAGCATGATTATCCATCTGTTATTATTATGCTTGTTGGGATGAAGTTCGTGACCTATGTTGATAGACTAGTAGTGTTATGCATCTCATTTATGTCACCTCAATTTGAGGCTGAGCGTGTCTACATGTCTAGAGTTTCGGTTTGGTGTTTCAAGTATGTTGTGATGCGTACATGTTTTGTGCATGCCATTAGTGTTATTTGTAGGTTTGTGACTCAATCTGGATGGGACAGTGGCAGGTAGGGAGTTGCTCTCTCTATGGGTTATATGAGTTAGTTGTTTTAGTTCTTGTGTACTGGAATGATGTTGAGTGCTTTGGTTTATTGGTTGATAGTTGGATTGGGATCATTAGACTTGGTGTTGATCTTACTTTGTGCGGTTTCGTGATAAGTTCGGAGTCTTATTTAGGGTATTGGGTAAATGTGAAGATTAAATACATGACTTTAACTTCAGCTGCAAAGAGGGTCTATGTGTTATTTGGTCTTAATGATGGTTCAGTGTGATCGACCTATTTTCGACTTCGATGTATGTTGATTTTGTGGCATTTGATCATGTACTTGATGTTGGTGAGAAGCACAGGGTGGTCAAGTTTCATTTAGGGGTACATACAAGAAGGTGGAGGTGAAGAAGGTAGGATATCCTGACAATCCTACGGGGTTCTTTTCTATGCTGACTTATATGGTTTAGGCCCTTAGGGGCAGTGATGGGAAGCTCTAGGAGGAGGTGTGTTAGTCTCTAGGTGGAGCTTGCTCACGGACTCGTAATGTAGGTGGAGCATTATGAGGGACTCGTGATGCAGGTGGAGCATTATGAGTGGTTATACTTGGAGACAAGTACGTAATGAGTCTTGGTTGGAAACTTATTGGTGTTGATAGGACTTGGTTGGAGACTTATCGTGATAGGTCTTGGTTGAAGACTTATCGGGATGTTTGGCTTTAGCACGAGCTTTGCATCAGTTTTAGCTTGAGATATTTCTCTATGGTTTGATGAGGTAGTTGTTGCTATGAGTTCTCGTCAAAGTGGAGATTGTTGGGATAATAGTGACTCAAACACCATTGTTGATGATAAGGAACAGTGGAGAACGCCGACTCGGCGTCGGTGCGGCCAATGCTTGAAGACGAGTCGGCTTTGAATGGAGCAAATGTTAGTTTTTCCAGAGACTTTAGTCGGGTCGGCTTTCGTGGAAGAGGGATGACCGGCGACTCGGTGGTGGAGTCTGCCAAAACCACGATTTTGTCCAGTGTGTAACGCCCACTCCGCGTCTTGGTGAAAAATGGGGCAGTCGACTCGGCTTGGTACTGCGGGAAATTAGGAGCAGTTTTCCTTCACATTTCTTGGCAGTTACTTTTTCAATTGGGTCGGTTTCTTTGTGTATTAATCATGTATTAACTTACTTTTATTGGTGATTAATATAAATACTCACCAATTATTAGGGTTAAGTATTATTCACAAAATTAGAGAGATCACAAGAGTGTCATTGTTTAGTGTGATCGGTTCTTGATTCATCTTGTAATCTTTACATACACAGTGAAATTGTTCGATCTCGGTGCCGGTGGACATAGCTATCATATTGATAATGAACCACGTTAAATTTCGTGTGTCTTTTCTTGTTGTTTGTTTGAATCTTTGATTGTTTCATTATTGTTTTACGATCTTGGCTTCCGCTGTCACACAACAAAGAATATTAAAATAATATACCGGTTGACTCTATTAGTTATTTTGCATAATTTTAATTTATAGATGCTAAAGCTATGGAAATTAGGAATTACTCATAGATAGTCAACAATTATTGAAAAAAAAATTTATTTTCCATTTGTAGAGGTTGTGTAGTATTTTAGCATGTTAAAGAATATAAATTAATTGCAATGTTAATATCATATATTCTTCAAAATCTTTTTATATGAAGAATGTATGATATTGACGGAAGTGAATCCTATTAGATAAGTTTTGGTCAACTAAGAATATTTTCTAAAAAAATATGAACTAAAATTGTAATACTACTAAGATAATAAATGCATAAAAATAAAACCTAAATTTGTCAGAAATAATAAAAAAAAATATCATTTCTAATCTTGCTTATTTGATCCCAAAAGACATAATTTTAAAAAGTTGTAAATTAGCTTTAAAATCCCCAATATATACTCATTCAATCAAGAATATTAAAATAATATATTGATTGACTCTATTACTTATTTTGCATAATTTTAGTTTATAGATGCTTAAGTTATGAAAATTAGGAATTACTCAGATAGTCAACAATTATTGAAAAAAAATTTTCATTTTCCATTTGTAGAGGCTGTGTAGTATTTTAGGATGTTAAAGAATATAATAAAATTGCAATGTTAATATCAGTCAACTTAGTAATTTAGGAAATACTCAAAATTAGGAATTACTTATTAGATGGATGATTTGATCATTGCAACAGTAGTCTACAAAACATAAGAGTAAGGAATCTACAACTCCAAAAGTAAAACAAAGAAGATACTTCTATTATGCCTCCACAATTAATCTTACCTTTCATAGTAATAAATGTATTTGAAAAATGTTCTAATATTTTTGGTGACTTTTGACTTTCAACAAAAAAATTACTCATGTAGATGCCTTTTAAATAGCTAAAAGGTTGATTGTAAAGCCAAATTAAATAATACTCCCATCTATTTCTTTTAATTAATACATGTTTTTATTTGGTAAAAACATCTTATTTTGTCTCATTTGTATTTAAACTGAAGGTTAATTTTTACAAATATGTCCTTATGAGTTCTATTTTATACAAGATACCCCTACTAACATTATAATTGTCATGATCTCCTCCTTTACAAGTTCTATTTTATTCCAAAATACTTCTTATTAACTATACAATTTGTCAACACTCCAACTATTATGTGATTATCTATAATTTTTGTGGTCCCCTTCGGGCCTTTATGAAGACCCTATGCAAGCTGGGCTGCAGCACAGGGTCCCATAATCACGGGGGCCTCATTCGATTTAACAAAGTACGCATACTATATCAATGCTCAAGTTGTAGCACAACTGGTATTATTATATCCTAATGATAATATAGATGGATTGGTTTTGGATTGGAAGCCTTTACAATTCCGTTATTTTGATTTAGTTATTTTTTTCTTTTATTTTCTTTTCTTTTTAATATTTTAGTTCTAAAATGATATAATTATTTTCTAACAGTACCAACTTAGTATAAAATGTTGATTGATGAATGATAACATTAATTCAATTTGTTTACTCCCTCCATTTTTTTATGGACCCATAAATATGTGATATACTCCCTCCATTTTAAGTTGTTGGTAATTAATATTTATAAAATTTAATTTGACAACCAAATTTAAATGTTTGAACATATGTATAATAAAATTAACTTTTTAATAAGAAATATTTTTATGCAAATTGTTCAATAATTCTTTTATCACTTGTTTCCTAATGAATTTTCAACATTGATTATTAAAGTTGTTAAAGCTTAGCATTAAAAGTTAATATACTAACAACAAAAAATTCAGAACGAGTATTCAATTGTTGTTATGTGCCTTTAATTTTTAGGGAGCTTTTTTTCGAATTTCGTCTTGGGCCCAAAAATGAACAAGATGGCCGTGATTTCCTCCTTTTCTTAACACTCGTGCACAACTCAATTAGGACATTTAAAAGGAATAGGACTATAGTAGGGAGTATTATGATTAGAGTTTGAAATTTTAACTTACCTTTTTTTAATAAACAACAAACATAGAACAATTGATTTCTACAAAACATATTCATAAATAATAAATGTAATAACCAATACTTATAGATGGTTAAACCAAGAAACAACTCTAACAATCATTCAATTGGCTTAATAACAATTGAAAAGAGTAGAAAACCATCTGAATTTACACTTCAAAAGAAAAAAGGCAATCATTCAATGAAAAAGAAGTTGCACCAACGGAAATAGAAGCAGCCCAATACTTGTCATGAAAAAAAAAAAGGCACAAAGGGGGGTCCTACAAGAAATAGTCAGTAACACAAAACAGTTGATCAAATTCAGCACTAACCGAAATAGAAGCAGCTTCAAGCTTGTCATGAAAAATTTGCATGAACTCATAAGGCACTAAGGGGGTCCTACAAACAGGGCAATTATTCTGATCATGCTCCATCCAACGGTCAACGCACCATCTATGAAACATGTGTGTACAGTTTCTCAGCCGTCTGATTTCATCGTCATCTTTGAACTCGTACAAGCAAATAACACAATGCTGAACTTTCCACGCAATGTCGGAAAACTTCATGACAGACAGCATATCTTGGATTATAGAAGCTGATTCGGGTTTTTTCGGGGGCCAACTGATCTGGGCTGGTACTGAAAAAAGCCCGGAAAGGCCCAATAGCCTGAAGATGGCTAGTTCGAAAGCTCTAATTAGAATAAAACAGAGATCAGAAATTGTGAATGTGTGGAACTCTGAAAGCAGATGCTCAACAAATCCAGGTGCAAAACCCATTGGGAGGAAAAATAGGTAGCGTTGACCGTTAAGCTTGGAATAGTAGATCGATAACGCGACTAATATACTACTACTTATAGTTGGCATGTAAAATATTTCCAATTCTTTATTCTTTATTTGGTTGCTCACTTATATAACTCTCTCCCCCTCTATTTAATGTTTTCTTAGGAAATGTTTGCTAGAATGTTCTAATTTTTAGATGATTGAAATTCTTTTTAATGTATCATCGTCATATCTATTATATCCCACTCATAGTTCTTATAATTAGGGTCTAAGATGGAAAGAAAGACGACAACTCATACCCATAAAGGAGAGTGTGATATTGTGTTTTTAAGGTATAATAAACTTAATTGAAAATTAATAAGTACTATAGTCATTAAAACTACATATATATAATAAAATTAGTAGAGAAATATCGGAACAAAATTTGTCATTAAAAATACATAGGGATCATAAATATTATAAAAGCATTGAAATAAAATAAACAAAAAATATGAAGAGCCATACACACTGAAACATATTAAAATTAGGGGGATTATTTTTATGACAAATTAAGTTCAAAAATTGTATTATAAATAGAAAGATTTTTAGAAAATAATAAATAAAATTATCATTATCATCATTATACTCAGTGTATCCCGTGCATAGAAAATTATGATCAGGGTCTAGGGAGGGAAGAACGATGGCAAGCTCATACCCATAGAGGAGAGTGCGATCAAAGAGACCTCCGGCTTGAGAATGGTCTTCCAGATAGAGAACCTGCAGTTGATAGATAAAAACAGGCATACGCACAAAAACAAAGGTAAGATCAAAGAAAAAGGTAAAGAGCGACAAAAAAGCAAAAACGATAAAGAATTAGGGGTAAAACGGACGGGTTTAGTAATCTAAGACGTGGATAAGGCACCGCCAACTGGCCCTATTCTTTGTCAGGTCTTTGGAGAGGTGGAGTTCATTCATGTCACTTTTAATTTGTTCCTCCCACGTTTTCCTAGGTCTTCTTCGACCTCTCTTGCCTCTACTATGATGCAATCGATCCTTCTTACTGGGGCGTCATGTGTCTTTCTCTGCATATGCCCAAACCATCTCAATTTGTTCTCCCGCATCTTTGCGGAGATAGGTGCAACCCCTAACGTCTCTCTAAACCCCTGGTTTCTTATCCTATTCATCATAGTATTACCATACATCCACCTCAACATACGTGTCTCCGTTACTTCCATTCTCTGTTCGAAAACCTTCTTTATGGGCCAACATTCTGTCCCATATAATAACGCTGACCTAATTGCAAAACGGTAAAATTTACCTTTTAATTTACTTGGGAACTTTTTATCACAAAGCACCACGGTTGCTATACGCCATTTAAGCCAGCTCGCTTGTATACGGTTAGTAACGTCTCCATCAATCTCCCCATTATTCAGAATCACGAATCCCAAATATTATGTACATGCAACAACTTCTCCCCCTATGGTAACCTCTGGCTCCCCTATCGATTATGTCCTACTGAAGTTGCTTCGCAAGTATTCTGTCTTCGTACGACTTATGCGCAACGCCTTACCCTTCAAGGCTACCCTCCACTTCTCTAATTTACTATTGGCCTCCTCCTTGGTTTCCGCGACTAGAACTATATCATTGGAAAAAAGCATGCACCATGGTACAGTCTCCTAGATGGATTTAGAGAGCTCTTCCATAATGACCGTAAAAATGAAAGGACTTAGTGATGAACTCTGATGTAGTCCCACTTTAATTGGGAAAGACTCTGTCATTCTCACCGGTGTATGTATGTTAATTGTCACTCTCTCATACATGTAATGTATTACCTCAATGTATCTTCGTGAAATACCTCTATTCTTGAGGCTATCTTAAATGATGCTTCGTGGTACGCTATCATACGCTTTTTCCAGATCAATGAATATCAGATGCAAATCCTTCTTCCACTTCATATACTTACAATAAAACTATATAAAATGTAAAAATCAACATCACAAGAACGAAAGGAGTTTTAACAATTGTCAACTTCCACCTTCTTTAAGCAAAAACGTATATTTATATGTAAATTTCATTCCACGATTTATTTTTCTATTACTAGTTGTCCCGTTCCAAAAAATGTTAAAAAAATTTAATGAAAAATATTTTTATAAATCTATAAAATCTATTATTGTTGAAATTAATAGTAAAACTCACATAGATGTCGGTAGCGGTGTGAATCCAAATCTATTATCTATTATAGCTAATAATCGTGGCATTTGAATCCAAATCTTACCATGGTGAAACCATAGGTTGTTCTTCTTGGAAGTTGATTGGAACTTAAAGTTGAACCAGATGCTGATTCAATAGTATTAGACTAGGATTATACCCGTGCAATGCACGATGTAAATTTACTTTTGTTTTTTATAAATTGTTTTGGTTACTTATAGGTAGGACGTTTTACAAAATTCAACAAAGTCCTTGTATAAAATTTTTCAGCATTGCATGATAATGCATGATAATCCATGATAATTATTAATCAAACATTAGCAAATTTATACTAATACATAATAGAAGTAATACTTAATACTTAATTAAAGTGCTAATGATGTTATCATGCATAGTGATATATAGTTGTATAGTAGTATGATTGAATATTACCTCTTCAATTAGATGCTTGAATTATATCTTGGAAATGAATACGTAAATTAGTAAACATATGTCTTTAATGACCATTAAAAGTAGTAGAAGTTGAAGAATCTACAATTATACCTTATATGATGACTCTTTTGTTGTGAATTTATAAATTAAAATTAGATTGCATGAGTTAGTTTCAATGTATACTACTTTAACTTTATTAGTCTTCTTTTGTAAACTCTCAATTTATATTGCATTATATATTGCAATAGGGAATGTGAAGTGAGTGGTTAAAATTTTTTTCTTAACATTGATTAGCCTTACATCAATTTATGAGTTATATACTCTTATAAAGCTAAAAACAGCATAACTAATATTAGTATGACTATGAATTTGTACAGTCTATGTCAATATTAAGTATTTTATTACAATTAAAACCACTTTAAATAAAACTCTTCATTGACAATTTAGATTGCATTAGGAAAGATGAAGAGATGAATTCCAAAACAATTATCCAACACTATTAGAGTGACACTTGGCAAAGTGTTTTTAAAATACATTTGTGTAGTGACACTTGGCACAAATATTTGTGAATTAGTATATGTATGATGTGGGAGTTACTACAAAACTATCATCAACTTAGCCTTCCTTCCAACATCCAACAATATTTAGAAAACAAAAAAAAAAACATTCAAGAATTAATATGAAACCCAAAGGCAAAGCCAATCTTCATATCTCATTAGCATATACTTAAACAAAATACGCATTCGTGTTACTACACTAAGTAGCCAAAATACAATCTTTTAGTAGTAGAACCAGTTGGGCAAAAGTTGTTCACAAGTAATTGCTAAGGAGATTTTTGATTCATTCTGCTTCTAAAAAGATCTACAATCTAGTCATCTATAGTTTCCGAAACCACGTCGCACCTTAGATGGTCACACGTTAGAAGCACTTTCTTTCTTGATATGTGGGATGAAAGGTGGTGTAGTTGTAGCTATCAAAGGTGATACAAGAGAAGACCGAGATGGTGTGACAACATCTTGTGGTATTTCACTGTCTTGTGTAGCAACCAAAGGTGATGTAGGTGTGGAATCAGATGGTGTGTGACCATATTACAACAATTTAGTGTCTGTTGTATTGTAATGGGGTTAGCTTTGCAAACAACCTATTTCAATGGTAGCCACTCTCCCATATCCATTGATTAAGGCATCAAATTGCATGAGAGAGTGCCCAAAGAAACACGGTCGAAGTATTCTACATGGTCGCGCAAAAAGTCCTTTTTGGACATTAGGAGTAAATTAATTCCAATAGGTACATTGAAACGTACCTATTTCAAGCACCAAGGTCGAACTACCAAACTGGATATCATTGGTACGCCTGAAACAAGCAAGCAACATACATTGTAAACAAGATGCTGAAGAAACTTGCACTTGAACGAGAAAGCAACGGAAAGACATTAGTTCGCTCCAATATAGTCCTCAACCAGGTTAGATCTACTTCCATAGCCCTATTCTGTTCACCTAAATTTTGCTAACTGTAGTTTTTTTATTACAGAAATGAATTTTCTTGCTTATTCCCTGTCACAAAGCCCTCAAAAAGAGCGGCTAATTAAGAAGTTGGTATGTCTTCTATTTATTGGTAAAAAAGACTTGTTGTTCATTTAATTGGACGGATACTTCTAGACGTCTAGTTATACCATGATACACACGCATCAATGATATGGTGTCCTTACACCATCTAGTTTGTGTTTGGTATTGAATTGGAATTTTAGGGAATATTTGACGAAGCAAGTTATGAGTCAATAAAAAAAAGTTATTATGCAGTTCCAAAGCTAAGACAATGAAGGTAGATGTAAAGGTATGGGTTATTCCCTTTACATTTACATTGAACATGTATGAAACAACTACAATGTGATCAATGATATGGTGTCCTTACACCATCTAACATAATGCCAAATCAAACACTAATGAAAGTAAAATCAAACCCTAACCTGTGGAGCTTGCTAAATGATTGAGCATCACAAGCATGGTAGACCACATTCACCCTCTAACTTTCACAATGTCTAGCTCAACTATTCCAAATTACAACCTAAGTAGACACAATATCACAAGCAGCACTCGATAAGGACTTTACACTCTTATTTCATGAGCAATTAGCAATTCAACCTAATATACTACCACATTAAAAAAAATCATAAAATCAAATACTAACCAACATTAACTACAGATATATCACGACATATATACAAGTCATTAATAAATCATATCTTGATCAGTGATCTCTGAAAACGGAAAAATATTTAATACTCAATAACAACTACTAATGACTACAATGTTTTTTTTTTGGACAATGAAAAGTTCCATTAATTCCAACAAACCATACAGTACAGAGACAAAGCAACACTCAGAGAAAATGACTACAATGTTGTTAGAATATAAACCTATCATTCAGAATTCATCAATTTTTTTTAAAAAAAATCATCATGGACAAAATAGAGATTCGGAATTTCAATTTGGCTAAACCAAGCTGAAATACAACATTGATTAAAGCCGTAAATTTGATATTTTATAGTAAACATAATATTCTTTCTTTTTACTTTCAAGTTGGAGTGCACACATTAGTCATTCCACCTTGTAGGAATCTATTGCGGCATACAACACCATATAAAGAATAACACATTCAAACGTCATGTTGGTACTACTTTGCGTGTAACACAACAAATCTATCAACATTTAAAAGCCTTTTTGATTGCAAAAAACAAAGAATATGCATACCATACTGACATTTGGTTGAGCAGCGTGGTAACTTGTGTGAAATGGATTTGTTGACTTTACTACATTAGAAAATGATGAAAAAGCTAATTCATGATAATGAATAATGAGATACATACTATCTAATCTGGGTGATCTTGCATCCTTCGAAAACCAATGCCAAAACTGGAACATATGAAAACCACTTAAATCTCAAAGACAATGCTTTAATAAGCTAGTAATCATACATCTAATCTAGTTGAAAGATATAGAAAAATAAAACAAAAGCAAACCAAGTTGATAAATACTTGCAAAAACCCATGCTAAACTATGAACCAAATTCAACCATTTTTGCTTTCTAGAAGCCTTCTCAACAATTTCACCATCAATACAAATAACCCTAAACTCAAGTCACAAAAGAAAAAAAAAATCATAATCAAAACAATTATTCAATGAATAAAACAAATTAAATCCAGTCACCAAAACAACCAAACAAAAAACAAAATAATTTTTACTGGAAAAACAACTAACCCTAGATAAGTAGAAACGAAGGAAGAGCTTACCATTGATGAGTATGAGTAAATTAGGAGAACAACTAATGGTGGCGGTGGATTATCATCAATTTCTCATCTAAAATTAAATTAGGAAAAACAATTAATTGATGAGTATGAGTCAATTAAGGGAAAATGGGTAGGGATAGGTTCATTTTGGAAGCAAATGACATGAAATTCATGGGAAATAGGGATGGGTTTGATTTTTAAGGATGAAGAAATTTAAATAGGAATGAAAATGGGGTTAATCAATTAGCAGGAAGATGAAAATGAAGAAGGAAGTGGAGCAAATGCATTACTGTTCAAAATTGAACGAAGAAAAATGTAGATTAGAATGATGATGGAAGCTAACCTATGAGAAAGATTGAAGGTGCCGTTTGATAGGAAATGCAAAGAGGGATTAATTCTGAATTTGTAGACATTTTCACCAAGGAAATAAGCAGAGCAGACCGACACCATCTCCAACTTTAAAGAAAAGGATGAGGAAAGGTATGAGTTGAATCAGAAGCAAGCTGAAGAAATTGAGAAAAAAAACGATCCATCATGAATTGAATGGGGAGCAAGAAGGGAAGCAAATGGGAGAAAAAGGCAAACCCTTTTAAACTGTTCATTACTGTTCATTCTCAATAATTTTGAAATATAAACGGTGATGAATAGTACTCCACTACTCCCTCCGTGTTTTTTGTTCTTTCCGTTTAGAATATTTCATTTTGAAGAGAGAATTTTGATTAAGATTTTTAAGATATTTATAAATGATAAAATATATCCATATGAAATCTTCTAAGATTCGTCTTAATGTATACTTTTTTATCATATATTTTTTATAATTTTTTATAATGTATATTTAGAGATATTTAGGTTCGAAAGTTACTTTGAAAACTGTGTAAAAAGTAAATGGGAAGAAAAAAAAGAACGGAGAGAGAGTAGTAGGCTCATCCAAAGTTTTTAATATATAGTTAAGGATGTCATACAAATTAACCTTGCAATTCCTATTCTCTAATCTTATCCAACTCAGAACTTTTTTTAATGTGTATTAAGATTATTTATTAACCTTCTAATCTTAAATACTTGCTTAAGTTCTTTTAATAATAATAACTTATAATTTTCTAATACACAATTTTGTCAAATAATCCAAATAATTAAACAATTGATAAATAATTAATATGAATTAAGATGATTTATCAACTCACGTTAAATAAATAATTTATCTAACTATCTATTTATATATCTATTAAATATAAAACACCTCTACAACTTCGAAACTATATTCATTTTCACAAAATAAATTGTAAATTCACAATTCACTTATTTTATCCAACTCAAATATGGAGTGATTTTTTAATTGTTAAATTTCATTTTAAGGAACAAGATAATCAAAGAATTGAATGAATAAAACCATGGGAGAATAAGAAGAGAGAAGGGGAAGAAGATTTTATTATTATTGTCTTAGTAATAGTACAAGCATATGTAAAGTATTTATACTAGTAATTACAACTATCTAATGTAAACAACTAAATTTCAACTATATATTCCAAAAAATATGTATTCAGACTATTTATTAATGTCCAAATCTCAAATACTAGCTAACTTAACTTCTTCTAATTATAAGAATTAATTTCCTTAAACACCATTTTCCCAAATAAATCAAATAATTAAACAAATAATTAATAATTATTGCAATTTAAGATTTTTTATCAAATAAAGTTCGAAAAGATATCATAACATAATAAAATAATTAACTATGATGTTCTTTATTTCAAAAATCAAACTATATATATCAATGGAAAGGAAAAGAACACTAGAATAGCTAAGACCAAGCCCATCGGTATAAAAAACACCCAGGAAAGGATGCTTATGAATATTACATTGATTTTCAATAATACTAATAATACGTACTAATTTTTAAATCAAAAGTATTTCATTAATAAATTGATAAAATCCAAAAGAACTAAAATAAAGAAATTTAAATAATAGCATAATTAATATGAATTGAAAAATTTGTTATATCCAATAACAATAGATATGATTATAAGTACCTATATGAATCTTATTCTAGATATCATCAAATCCTATATAATTGCAATCCATTAAACACCCTTAAATTGTTGGGATAAGACTTTTTCATTGTTGTTGTTTAATTCTAAAATGAGTATATCAACTTTTGTATGAGTTGTATCTTTGCCACTGTTTTATAAAACTTGTAATCTAATCCCTTGTTCAACGTTCTCTTGTATATCTGCAGATTTAGTTGTCGGAACTTTCAATAATGTTAAAGTTGAAATACTTGAATTTAATTACATTGTACAGCAAGTTTAATTAAACCCTCACAATACAAATTATTGGATTATTTAATTTAAATTAAATTTCTTGTATAATAGAATTTCTTTGAGAGCGTGTATAGTGTACTAAAAAAGTTTAAAACATAGTAGTGAATAGTGATAGTGAATGAATGTTATTATTGACTCAAAAAACCTACTAATAGTGAACATAGAGCGAGGCCCGCCCTTTGGTAAATAAATTTTGGACTACAATAATAAAATGAGTCAATTAGACATTTTATTGGTTATTATTTGATATAAAATTTTTAACATAATCACATATTCTTATTCTATTCGACAGATATTAATAAATAATCGCATATTCTTATTCTATTCTAAAGATGTTAATAAATTTTGGACTAGATTGTTATGTTTTGTACAAATTTATTTATTAAGATGTTAATAAATAATCTTAATTCATATTACAACAGGGTAATTCATAATTTAAATTGGATAAAATAAGTAAATAGTAAATTTAATATCAAAATTGAGCTTTATCATGACTTTATAAGATAAGATAATTATAAAGTAAGATAATAAACTGCAGAGGTTTGAGGAGTTGTAGCACGTTCTAACTTGCACGAATTAACATTAATCAAAATTACAATACATGTTAAGATATAAAAGTATAAAGAATCAAAGGAGACTAATTATTATTAATAATAAAATGAAGATAAGGTTACATATATGTTTGGCTGTTAGATCGGATCTTTTGGATATAAATTTTGAATGAATTAATTAACATTAATCAAAATTACAATACATGTTAAGATATAAAAGTATAAAGAATCAAAGGAGACTAATTATTATTAATAATAAAATGAAGATAAGGTTACATATATGTTTGGCTGTTAGATCGGATCTTTTGGATATAAATTTTGAATGAATTAATTAACATTAATCAAAATTACAATACATGTTAAGATATAAAAGTATAAAGAATCAAAGGAGACTAATTATTAATAATAAAATGAAGATAAGTTACATATATGTTTGGCTGTTAGATCGGATCTTGTGGATATAAATTTTGAATGAATTAATTAACATTAATCAAAATTACAATACATGTGAAGATATAAAAGTATAAAGAATCAAAGGAGACTAATTATTATTAATAATAAAATGAAGATAAGGTTACATATATGTTTGGCTGTTAGATCGGATCTTTTGGATATAAATTTTGAATGAATTAATTAACATTAATCAAAATTACAATACATGTTAAGATATAAAAGTATAAAGAATCAAAGGAGACTAATTATTAATAATAAAATGAAGATAAGGTTACATATATGTTTGGCTGTTAGATCGGATCTTGTGGATATAAATTTTGAATGAATTAATTAACATTAATCAAACACATCGATTTTTTGGCTTTTAATTGTTTATCTTAATGTAATATTTCAAACACTTTTAAAAGAAATAATTCCTCATATGCTAATGAATAGTCCTATTTAATTTATCATGCTTGTTGATTTATTATTTGAATTACAAAATATATTTAATTATGCTTCATTATATATATTATAAAAAATTAATATTAATAAATTTTTTATTAAAAAAATGAAATAAAATACACTTGACTGAGCTTTAACTTATATAATGAGAACAAAAACACATGGTGTATATTGATAAACAAATTAAAAGGAACATTTGATTATTGTAAGTGGGAATATAGATTACATTAGAAACTTATAGGCATAGCCAATAGGATTAGCTTTACATAAGTTTTTTATTTGTCAATTAGTTGAGCCCCATTAAATATGTCACATGTGACTTAATAAATTACGATATTTATAGATTTGATCAAGATAAGAAAGCTGCCCCAATCCATGAACTGTTGTATATGTCATGCCGTCTAAAACTAGGAGAGCAAGCTTACCGTCTACATTAAAATATTATCTATTTTTCATTTAAAGAGCTAATAAAGAGATTTAACTATTCAGTAGAAAATAGTAAATATTAAAATTAATACATACTATTTTACTGTGAACAAAGTGCACACGAAATTTACTTGCTAGTTGCTACCACATCGTGCTTAGGCCGGTCTAATGATGGCCATCACTCACAGGGTGGGTTACCTGTAACTTTATCGGTCCAAACCATCGAAAAATCGTCCCCGAACTGTTCTGGACTGCAAACCATTAAGATTTTCAAAAAATTTCTAACGGACATAGAACCGTCGGCATGAACCAGACCCAGGAACCGTGAACCTGTTCACTCGCACCGGACCGGTTCACCTACTCTACCAATTCTAAGGAACCGCCTTGGAACAATCAATCGGACCAGACCGACTCGCTTGGCCTAACAGTTCTTTGGAACCGAAGCGAAACCGTTCCCCCTGCCCAACGGTTCCTTAAAACATGCAAAAAACTAACCGTTGGGTTTTAAAATGTAGTCGTTGCAATTTTCCCTATATATACCACTTACCAAGCAATTTCAATCACTTTCATTTACAATTCTTCTCATCTACTACTCTTTCTACTTAATTACTTATTTACGCAATTATTGTTTTAAGTACACTAGTCTTTTAATTTTTAAAATTAATTTTTAATTACATATCTATTTTATGCAATTACATGTTGTCATTTTTATAAAAAGCCTCTAAAAAGTTACTAAAGGGCAAAATCATTGAGAGGATCATCATCATCAGCATCATCATCAAGAAATCACTTCGACTTCGACGGTATCAACAATACCTTCAATTAGTAATTATGAAAATGAGCCAAATTATCACGGATAAGACCAAGAAGTAGACGTTTATGCACATGAAGAAAAAAATTAGAAATTTTGATGAAGAAGAAGAACAAGAACAAGAACAAGAAGAAGAAGGAGAAGAACAAGAACAAGATCCCATTGGTTAGTTTTATAATTTTATTGTTCCAATTGATTAAATTTAAATATTATTTATTTATTTCTTTATTGTGGTATTTGAGTATGTCCTTATGTTTTAATTTAAAGAAAAGCAACCAGTAAGACAACCTTTTTCGACAATGCCACACTACAAAAAATGACAACTTACCGACTAAAACCCACCGACTAGCCACAAATAGTCGGAAATTTCCGACTATTTTTCCGACTAACCGGCGTTAGTCGGAATTCCGACTATATTGCTACTAAATTAGTTGTTAGTCGGAATTTTTAATTAGAAAAAAAAAAGAAATTTACCATTAATTAATTTACGACTAAATTCCGACTGAAATTTAGTCGGAAAAAAGTCCGACTAAATTCCGACTAAACACGTAAGTGGGAAATTTTTTTCCACAATTTTGAGTTTTGTTTGCAGCCTAACTTTTACTTTCACTTTAGTATATGTATTGTTACTTTAGTATTATTATTATAATTAATTATCAATTTGTTTGCCTAACTTCTAACTTGCTTCAATAACTTTAAGAGCATTATTATTAATTTGCGCTAAAAAAACAAGGAGCTTTTTTTTGACGCTTATTTTCATCTAAAAAATTATTTTTTTCGAACGCTTTTAGCCGTGAAAAATAAGATTTGGCGCCCTAAAACTAAACTACTATTTCACCATTTTCGACGCTTTAAATCGTGGAAGAAGCTCATTTTTCGACGGTTTAAACCGTGGAAAAAATATTTCGCACCTTAAATTCATGCTACAATTTTTAGGATTTTAGACGCTTTAAAGCATGGAAAACACTAAATATTTTCGACGCTTTAAAGCGTTGAATATACCAAATCTTTTGGACGGTTTTAAGTGGTGGAAAATGCTTAATATTTTAGACGCTTTTATACGTCTAAATGAAAATAAAGCCATGATTATTTATCATCACTCCAATATGTATTAGTCTTTTCCATACTATATAAAATTCATCAAACATACATAATTACTAACAAATATCATACCAAATCAATCATTTCCACAAAAGTATTAGAATTCGATATTCATACACGCATATACATTGGTCGATGTAGCAAATGCGTAATATATATTCATATACATTCGTTAATGTTAAATAGAGCAAAATCTAGAGTTAAAAGTTTGTCAAAAGTTAAAGCTAAGGCCTCCAAATTTGTGGTCATTATGTTGCATTATCCACTTTAGTGTCGAGACCTTTGCAAAAGATGATTTGTTGGTCATAATATGAATATCAGCAGCAAAAATCAGCAAAAAATCAAACAACATGCACAAATTTTTAATATATTCAGACATCCTATGCATATTATATAATAATAAGATTTAAAAATTCTCATATGCATACAATTACTATATAGATGATTAATCACTTCAACAAATTTTCAAATTGTACATATTTTCAAACAACATGCAACTTTAAATTGATGAATAGGTTATTATAAGACAATGATTGCATAATCATTCAGATCATGCAAAATTGCATAGAACAAAAGTTTAAGTCCATAAAAGCTTAGAGAAAGAATAAGCTTCTCAACCCCTTTAAATCTTGTCGAATTGGTTACCTTGCTAAAGAAAAAGAACACAAATATACCCATGTCCAGCATTGGGTTCATCAAGAAATAGTACAAATATGGTGGCAATCAACACAACAAAAATAAGAAATTGATAAACAATGCTAACCTTCTCAAATGTTCTATCAATTCATCATAAGAACAAGAAGAACAACATCCCAAAAACATTCAACTCCAAAAATTTAAGCTGGAAATTAATGTGCTAAATTATACCACTAAGATACTAGCTAGAAACATAATGTAGTGTGTATTGTGTTTCAGAAAATACAACAAATTTAAGATTGTATTTCAAACGATATATGTTAACTTTGTTTTGCTAACCTCTTTTCCCATTTATAATGTGTACGGAAAATTGATTACAACTTGTTTAGTTGCATCTTCAACTTGTTTTTGATTTGTCTTTTACAATCTGCACTCTACTGATAAAACTTGAGACATTCTTAAACTACACAAAATGACACATGGGACAATATTTTTATTGTAAGGCCCGATCCTTACAGCAAGCATGACATACCTCTGGGGATTTCACTTTTGTCTGTAGTATCACTAGTTAAGAAGCTAGCATCATACCAGTAACTTGCCCTCTACTTAAACTGGAATGTAGCTTTAAATGTCTTGATAATAATAACCCTCAAAACCCACATGATGGATTCAAGGAAGTGAACTTAAATTCTTGATTTATATTAGAACTACTAAAATTTTGTTTAGAAAATCCAGTAAAAACTTTGACAAAAACTTGATCAACCAATATAAATACAGAAATGAAAATCTTGAAATCTGCCAATTGATATTAGATCGTATTACATTATAACCATGGTCAAACAAGTGTTTTTACCAATGAACAATTGCATCACAGAATACACTGCAAAAGCAATGTACTACTTAATAAGTGCAAGCATAGACTACCACAATTTAACACATCACATTAATTTGAAGAAAGAACCTCAAAACATTATCATGAAGAATCAAACTAAAAGCATGTAGCTTTGTGTAATGGTGGTGGTTAACAGAATCACATTAATAAGAAAAGAAAGATAAAGACAGACAGAAATAAGAAAGAAAGTAGTGGAATGCTTGTATTATGATAAGAGATCGGTATACTCCCCCGAGCTCTTCGAGTGGCTCAGTAACTCCTACAAGGTACTATACCAAGATACTACAAGCATAAGAAAAAGATCTATCCTCCCTGCCATATTTAAAGGCAAGTACAATATTCTAGAACCCCTCCCAAAGTACAGCTCAGCATAAGCCAAAACAGAAAATATTCCTTCCTAACAGAATTGAACAGCTGAATTAAAAGACTGCCTTCTATTGTTTGCTCCTTCTAGAATACGTGTAATGGATTTTGGGCCTAGAAATAGCTGGGTCCATGACAATACCATCCCCATCGAAAAGCACCTTGTCCTCAAGGTGGAAGTCCGGAAAAACAGACAAAATGTTGTGATACTACTCCCAAGTGGTCTCTGAAGTGGGCAGGCCTTTCCATTTGGTCAGGACTTCAGTGGAGTCAAGATCATGCGTGTGGCCTTGACGGACATTCAACACTGCTTCAGGTTCGACCATGAGTTCAAGGGACTGAGATAACTGAGCAGGAACCGGTGTTGGATTGAAGGGTGCTCCAATAGCGGCCTTAAGTTGAGAAATGTGGAAAACAGGATGTATCTTACACTCCGTAGGAAGTGCTAATTTGTAGGCGACCTCTCTGATTTTCTCGATCACCTCAAAAGGACCATAAAAGCGAGCTGCTAATTTATCACAAGGACGGCGTGCTAAGGATTGTTGCCGGTACGGCTGTAATTTGACAAACACCCAATCACCCAGTGTAAAAGAATGATCACGCCGCTTCCCATCGGCCCACTTCTTCATGCGGTATTGTGCGCGAAGCAAGTGAAACTTCAAATCATCCAAAATAGCATCTCGAGCTTTAAGTTCAGTCTCCAAGCTATCCACCGCGGTTGTATTGTTGCCAATGCGAATGAGTGGTAGTGGGGGACGCCCATAGAGAGCCCTGAATGGTGACATCCGGATGGACATATGAGGGGATGTGTTGTAACAATACTCGGCCCAGTGTAGCCATTTGGACCACTGTCGTGGCTGCCCATTCACAAAACACCTTAGATACGTTTCAAGAGATTGATTTACGATTTCACTCTGCCCGTCTGTCTGAGGATGGTAGGCCGTACTGCGATGGAGGGATGTGCCTTGTAATCGAAAAAGCTCGACCAGAAATGACTCATAAAAATTTTATCTCGATCTGAGACGATGGAAACTGGAAACCCGTGTAGTCTCACAACCTCTTTGACAAAACTGAGGGCAATAGTAGGAGCGGTGAACGGATGGCGAAGGCCAATGAAATGAGCATATTTGGTTAAACGATCCACGACTACGAGAATAGTATCAAACCTCCCTGATTTTGGTAAGGATTCCACCAAATCCATAGTGACCTCTGCCCAAACGTGCTTCGGTATAGGCAGTGGCTGCAGTAAACCAGCGGGCTGCTGGTGTGAAGACTTGTGTTGCTGACAAACCACACACTTGCGGACAAACTCAGTCACCGTCTTACGCATGCCCTCCCAATACCAATCTTCGGCTAATCGAAGATACGTCTTGTACTCGTCGTTGTGCCCTCCGATGACAGACATATGATATTCATAAAGCAACTTATCAATGATGGAAGAAGTTTTTGGGATTACCATCCTCCCCTTATAAAGCAGCTTATCATGATGAAGGTGATAGCCAGCTAGGACTCCCCTTTTTTGTTGCAAATCAGCTCGAATTTTATTGAGCGTGGCATCTGACATCACCTCCTGCTGCAAGAGGCTCCAATCCACTATGCAAGTTGATGTGGTCAAGCTATTGCATTGTACTGCTGTGATATTGGGGTGTCTTGATAAGGCGTCAGCCGCCTGGTTTGAGACGCCGGGTTTAAATTGCACTTCAAAGTCATAACCCATCAGCTTACTCACCCATTTCTGATATTCAACCCCGATCTCGCGTTGCCCTAGAATGAAACGGAGGCTATATTGATCCGTCCATACAACAAAGTGTCGCCCCAACAAATAATGCCTCCATTTTTGCACGGCTAAAACAATTGCCATTAACTCCTTTTCGTAAATCGACTTGGCTTGCCCACGAGGCCCTAAAGCCTTACTAAAAAAAGCGATTGGATGCTTGTTTTGAGTTAACACAGCACCCAGACCATAACCGGAGGCGTCAGCTTCAACAACAAAGGAAATAGAGAAATCGGGAATAGCTAAAACCGGCGTCGTGAGCATGGCTGCCTGATAACGGGTTTTTAACGCGTCGTTTAACGCTAAGAACCTTGGTTAATCAAACACATTTATAATCACCCAAAATAATACTACAACGAGTGTAGCGGTAAGTCGGGGGTCGAACCACAAGAAACAAGGGATGTTAGACTAAAGAGTTGGTATGGGAAAGGTTGATGGTTGGTAGGTAAGAGGATGGGTGAACTAAACTGGGATGAAAACAAACAATGAAAGAAAGCGGGCTTAGGCTAGGTCCACCCTAGGTAGGTCTATTGAAAATAGAGATAGGCTAGGTCGAAGGAGATCGAACGAAGGTCAATCGAGACACTCTAGATGGCATGGGGAAGTTGATGACCTATAGTCAATACGAACGACCCATAATCGCCCTATGTCTCACAAGGGAGTGGCAGGACAAGATATGCATCGAATATCAATCAATCAAACCAACATCAATCTCAACCATCTTCCTAAACATTAAACACAAGACCAAAACCCTAGGATTTCTCCAACCCAAAACCCTAAAAGACTACTCTAGCATATTAAAAGCAAAAGCAAGAAGAGAGAAAAGCAACAAAACTATTCTAGAAAGCATAAATGAAATGAAAGACATGAAAGCAAGAAAGAAAGCATAAAGGAATTGAAAGATAAAAAAGCATTAAATCTACACTACAAAAGCAATAAATGAAAGCATTAAAGAAAGCATTAAAGAAAGGAAAGCATTAAATAAAGAGAACTTACATAAATGAGAGTGTAGAAATGAAGAACAAAACATAAAGGAAAGCATAAAACTAATCTAGGGCAAAAATGAAGAAGAAAAGCATTAAATGTTGATGAACAAGAATGGGAGGGTTACTCCCAATCAAGTCATAGGGTTTACATTGGGAATAAGAGCCTTTATATAGCCCAAGGGAAAGGGGAAAGAAGCCCTAAAAGAATCCTACGTGGCAAGCTTCGAAGAGAAATCGAAATCGCGATGTTCTGAGCCGCATTCGCCCGAATTGGGCTGAGATTCGACCGAAGGGACCAGATTCGACCGAATCTGGGTCGAATTCGACCGAATGGAGCTGTTCTGGAGTTCTGCTTGGGCTGCAGGACTTAGCTTCGACCTGGCTTCGACCTGGCTTCGACCTCCATTCGACCGAATTGCACTGGCTTCGACCGAATCTAGCTGATTCGTGGCTTCCAGAGACATTGAGCTTTGTTCTTGGGCAGCATCACTTAGATTCGACCGAAGGCTCCTCACATTCGACCGAATGTGAGCCTTTTGGCCACTTTGAGGCTTCAACTCATCATCAAACGAACTCCGAACTTTGCGATACTTTCGGGGGTGACCCGAAACACTTGTGGGAGTCTCGAAATGCGTGCCACTTCTTCGACTTTGACGTTTAAGCCTCAAACTCAACCCGAATCACCTCGAAATGAGCTCCGATCTTCTTGATATCTTCGGGAATGACCCGAAACATTTGTGAGAGCCTCGGAACGCGTGAATTTCTCTTCGATTCAAGTGCCGAAATCTCGTACGCAACGGAAACACCTCAAAATCTCCCGAAAACACCTAAAAACACTACAAAGCACATGGGGACAAGATCGAAGTGAAATCATGCGTAAAGTATGCAAAAAGCCAATATAAAACGCGAGAATCGACACATAAATGGGGAGATAAATGTGCTCTAAATCGAGCACATCACTGCCTTGAGTGCTTCAAATGCTATTGGTGCCTCTGAGTTCCATTGAAAACTATCCTATCGAAGCTGTTGAGTCAAGGGGGCTGCCATAAGAGCATAATTTCGTATAAAGCGGCGATAATATCCCGTCAAGCCCAAAAATCCCCTCAATTGCTTCAAGTTGGCTGGGATTGGCCACTCCTGCATTGCCCTGATTTTCTCCATATCCACTGCTACCCCATCCTTGGATACCACATGTCCCAAGTATGCAACCTGATTTTTGCCAATCTCACATTTTTTTGCCTTGGCATAAAGCTGATGGTGATGTAATGTCTCCAGGACTAAGGCTAAATGTTGTTTATGCTCCGCCATAGTCGCACTATAAACAAGTATATCATCAAAGAAAACTAGAATGAATCTATGAAGAAATGGGCGGAATACCTCATTCATTAAAGATTGGAAAGTAGCCGGGGCGTTGGTTAGGCCGAACGGCATTACAAGGAACTCATAGTGCCCTTCGTGAGTCCTGAACGCCGTTTTTGGAACATCCTCATCATTCATGCGAATTTGGTGGTATCCTGATTTTAGGTCCAGCTTGGAAAAAATTGTAGCTCCGTGGAGTTCGTCCAATAATTCCTCGATGACCGGAATTGGGTACTTGTCGGCTACCGTCGCTTTGTTGAGTGCACGATAGTCGATACAGAAACGCCATGACCCATCCTTCTTCTTAACCAACAATACTGGGCTAGAAAACGGGCTACTCGAAGGCTGGATTATCCCGGCTCGCAACATGTCCTCCACCAAACGCTCTATCTCCTCCTTCTGTATCTGTGGGTATCGATAAGGGCGCACACTTATCGGATTAGTTCCCTCTTTCAACACTATTTGATGTTGTTTGGCTCTCCTGGGGGGCAGTCCAGTGGGCATAGAAAAAACTTCAGTGAAATTTTGGACTATCATTTCCAGCTCAGTGGGAACTTCAAGTGGCGTCACCATCTCCTATACCTCCTCTTGACGCTGAATGTTTGTCAGCTCCACCAACACACCTCCACCCGTTTTCCGGATCATCTTCATCATCGATTTCAAAGTAATTGACGAATGTTCCAGTGATGGATCTCCCTTTAATGTCACTTTCTCACCCTGCCAATGGAACGTCATCATGGGTATCCTCCAATTAGTCGAGATGGTCCCTAGTTTAGCCAACCACTCGATTCCCAAAATTATATCGGCATGGCCTAGCTCCAATGGTAAAAGATTCTCCGTAATACTGACCACTCCCAAGTCCAAAGAGACTTGTTGACAACGTCCTCTACCCATTCGTGTTTCCCCTGTCCCTAAAGTCACCCCGAATTCTTCTGTATTACTTACTGGCAGGTTGAGTTTTGTAACAATGGAAGGTGAAATAAAATTGTGGGTCGCCCCTGAATCAATCATAACTATTACCTCCATTCCCATAATTCGCCCCACAAGCTTCATAGTTCTGGGGTTATCTATCCCAATCACAGAATTCAGCGAAACACTTACTAGATGCTTGACGGTCTCCACGTGTGCCTCTTCTTCATCATAGAACTCCTCCTCCTTGTCCTCACCGGTATCGATATCACCGGTAATGAGTACGCTCAACTCCTTCTTTTTGCATATGTGCCCGGCCCTCCATTTTTCATCACACCTGTAACACAGCCCCTTTGTTTTCTTCTCCTGAAACTCCTTATCAGTCAACCGGAGTGTATGGGGGTTGTCTGATCGTGGGTAAGGTTGGGTGTGTTTTTGGGAATTAAAGTGGCACGTGTTGAATTTTTGGGTACGTGGGTATATATTTGAGTGGGTAAGGGTATTTGTGGGATTTGTGGGGTTCGCTTTATGGTAAATATAGGTTTTGAGTGGGGTAGGTTGGATTTGGTTTGGCACGTGGGACCCACTGGGTAATTTTATAACCCCAGTTACCCAAAGCTTTTCCTCTATTTTCACAGCCCAATCAAGGGCTTCCTCCATTGTTGCCAGCTCCATGAGGCGAAGCTCCACCTGAATTCGCTCATCCAGCCCACGAATAAAGTGAGTTATCAAGAATTCTTCACTAAATTCCTCCTCAACATTAGAGGCGAAATTTATGAATCGTCTCTCATAATCCTCAACCTCTCCTTCCTGCTGCACCGCTAGCCACTTCTCCATCATCGTTCCTCCTCGTCGCCCACGAAAATGCCTGAGCATCATCTTTTTCAAGTACCTCCAACTGGGTATCGGTTTCCTCTTATTCTCCCAACGAAACCAGTTCAAGGCATCTCCCTCTAAGCCAACTATAGCTGCCTCCAGATTCTCTTTTTCAGCCATTTGGTAAAACTCAAAACTCCTTTCAGTCTTCACGATCCACTCCTCAGGATCGTTGCCCGAAAAAACGGGAAACTCCAGTCTCCTAAACCTCCAATTCAAATTCTCTCCTCGGTTTTCTGGGTAAATTTCATTCCTCACCTGATTTTCCGACTCAATGCCACTGAAAGAGAGCTGTGAACGTTCCCTATCGCCCTTCTCCCTCGATGGCTGAGTAAGCAGCCCCTAATTTTGTTCTCCATTCTCGCCCCCATATTTTTTACTTTAGTCATAAGCATGCCAAAGGATTTTTGTAGATCATTGTGCCCCCTGAAACAGTCCTCTAAGTTCTGCCCGTACTCCGAAAGGCGCGTCTCCATAGAAAATTGTAACTCAGGAATGGCTGTTTGCAACTCCTGTACGCTTTCCTCCAAAACGTCGATGCGGTTAGCTTCTGTGGGTGCCATTTGGATCTATGCTCTGATACCACTGTAATGGTGGTGGTTAACAGAATCACAGTAATAAGAAAAGAAAGATGAAGACAAACAGAAATAAGGAAGAAAGTAGAGGAATGCTTGTATTATGATAAGAGAGCGGTATACTCCCCCGAGCTCTTCGAGTGGCTCAGTAACTCCTACAAGGTACTACACCAAGATACTACAAGCATAAGAAAAAGATCTATCCTCCCTGCCATATTTAAAGGCAAGTACAATATTCTAGAACCCCTCCCAAAGTACAGCTCAGCATAAGCCAAAACAGAAAATATTCCTTCCTAACAGAATTGAACAGCTGAATTAAAAGGCTGCCTTCTATTGTTTGCTCCTTCTAGAATACGTGTAATGGATTTTGGGCCTAGAAATAGCTGGGTCCATGACACTTTGGTAGTAATGTGTCTAAAAACTCCATCTTTTTTAGTAGTAATGTCCCTTGAACATTAAATATTATTCTAAAAGTAAATATGTGAACATCAATATATGAAGCTTTATATATAAATTGACTTAGTAAATACTAGATATAAATAATACGTAAAAAGGATTAATAGTATAATACCAAATTATACGAACCATTCAATTATTGGATGCCATGACCCATCTTCCCTAGTAATTGACGTAGTGTCTGCAGTTAAATAACAAACTTTAAGAAGTGATATGAACACAGAAATTCAGTCGCACACCTCTGTACTTGAAATCAACACATATGAAACAAATGTAGTTCATTTGATTCAACATGGATCTAATAAATCAAGAGGTTACTGCAAGTATTACCTTGTCATAAGAATGTTTGATTTGTTTTGGTTCATGTGAGAAAATAATGATGAAGCACAAATATCACTCCTAGAGGCAATTTACAGAAGCACAAATATACAATGTTATACAATGTTATACATTGAAAATTAATAACTTATTAAATGATTTTGGGTGTCATACAATGTTATGATCTTGATTTTGTTAAAATTAGCAGCACCACATATACCCACTCAGCAATACTTTGGCATAAGGCACTCTAATGACAGAACAGGTAAAAACAAATTAGGATGCAACATTCAACCATTCAACCATGAATACTAGCTTTATCAATGAACTAATGACATTCAACCATTCAACCATGAATGAATGAACTAAATAGTAGTCTCCCTAAAATCAAATGTTAAACATTCAACCATGAATACTAGCTTTATCAATGTTATAAAATATTTGACTCGTGAGCGTTAAATAATGACACAAATTAATAAGTATACACAAAAGCTTCCAAGAAAAACATTCAGTTATAAAGATTAAGAAAATTTGCCAAGAATAATCCCAACTATCACCTATTGGCCAGAAATAATCCCAAGTATTGATTATTTTTTAATAATCCTAACTATTGATGAAGTTTGTTGAAAACAGTCTCACTCTATTCTTAACCGGCTGTAGCAGGTTTTTTTGATTAATTTTTTTTTACCTTTTTTTTAACTCTCCTTCATCAAATTAGTATAACCTACCCTTCATCCTCTCCATCTTCTTCTTCATTCATCATAAACCTAAAACTTCATTCATCCTTCATCCTTCCTCCATGGTCAAGATCTAAAAGCTTCATCCCTTTAAGATTCAATGAATTCTTCTTCTTCTTCTTCTAAGAATTCAAACCCTAATCCCAAATGCTTGAAGAAGATTGAAATTGTAGATTGAATGAAGAAATATGGAGATGATTGAAATATGGAGGTAAATAGTAGATTGAAATCGAAATGGGTGGCTGCGCAAATGCTTGAAGAAGAAGAAGAAGAATTCATTGAATCTTAAAGGGATGAAGCTTTTAGATCTTGACCATGGAGGAAGGATGAAGGATGAATGAAGTTTTAGGGTTTAGGATGAATGAAGAAGAAGATGGAGAGGATGAAGGGTAGGTTATACTAATTTGATAAAGGAGAGTTAAAAAAAAAGGTAAAAAAAAAATAATCAAAAAAACCTGCTACAGCCGGTTAAGAATAGAGTGGGACTGTTTTCAGCAAACTTCATCAATAGTTAGGATTATTAAAAAATAATCAATAGTTGGGATTGTTTCTGGCCAACGGGTGATAGTTGGGATTATTCTTGGCAAATTTTCCTAAAGATTATAGGCATGAAACAAAATCATATAGATTGTCACCTAAAAAAAGTATACTCCCTGATTGCTTCATGATTAATTCATCACCAAAAGGATGCAACATTATCCTTTTGCATTATTTTGGTGACAGAGGAAGTATTTAGTATCAACCACTACAATTCAAATATAGTTAAATAAATGGTGTCGCACTCCAAGGATTGTCTGGATTTTCATGTTCATTAGATATAGCTAAACGACTAGCTGGATTGATTGGACGTGCACCTATATTCACATAAACAGAGGATATATCTTGGTAGAATATTATTACCATCAACATTTAGTTAGTTTGATGTGAAAAATAAATTGTGTTCACCATTGAAAAATCTTAATTTCATTTATTAGAAACTAATGGTGCTTAAGGAAATCAAGTTGAAAACATAATTGTCACCTCTTCACGCAGGAGAACTGGAAGCCAACAATATCATGTTTGAAAATGACATAAAATGAAGAACCCTAATAACTTGAGCTACTCAACAACATTAAGTTCCAAATTTGAATCCTCAATTAGGTAAAAGAAGAACTAGAACCATAAAAAATTGATGAACCGTAATCAATTGACGAACCCTATAAATTGACGAACCTTATAAATTGACGAACCCTAATAACTTAAACTCGCAACACATAATAATAAATCAATTCTAAATCTTCTCAAGTCTAAATCAGACCCAGAAAAATAAGAGAGGAGGAAGAGGAATTACCCTTGACCCTAACTTTCGAATAAGCGAAGAACCCTAGAAATGTCGTTAATATCGTCAATGGAAGCAAGCTACAGCAACGAGAGGCAGATAGAAGTGAGAGAAAGGTACCACTTTATAAGAAGAAATGGGAACAATAAGAGGAAGATAGAGAGGTGAGTAGGGAAGCACATACCTTAACGGATGGTACAGGTCGTCGGAGGAACACATTGACCCTGCTACTGGCTTCTAAAGGACGAACTGATGTTGTACAGACCGCCAGATTGGAGGATCGAGTGACGTGCTGCTCGTGAGAGGATGAAGAAGAGAGCGGCGGTTTAGGTGAATTTCCATGAGGATGAAGAGAGCAGCGGTTTAGGGTTTATTGTGACAAAGATGTTTTGAGCGGAATTAGAATGGGTTGTCCGTTTATTTTCCAATTTTTTACTTTTTTTTTAAGATTTTGTGACGCATTTTATTCATTAAATTTCCACGTATATAAGGGTCGAAAAAAGTGTCGAAAATCTCCGTCTTTTTTTTAGATAGTTGCTCATGCGTCTGAAATAAAATGTCTAAAAACTCTATGTTTTTTTGTAGTGTGCGTTATTATTAATTTTGTATTTTAGTAGTTTATTAATAATTTGTATTAACTAATTAGTTTGTAAATTTGTCTAACAAGACAATTTGTTTAATTACTTCGTTTAAATTTTCGTTTGTAATTTTTCTTCAGAAATTTGTATTTATTTACTTAGTAATAATAATAGACTAACACGACTATTTAGTATTATATACTAATGATATACTACTACTTAATACGACTAATAATCACCAATACGATACGACTAATAATCATCATAATACTAATACTAATAATATTAATAATAATAATTACGACTAATTACACTAAAACAACTAATACGACTAATTACATACTAATAGTACACTAATTTGACTAATTATATACTAATACGACTAATAATGCACCAATATAATAATAATAATAATAATAATAATAATAACTAGGAAAATTTGCCAAGAATAATCCCAACTATCACCCGTTGGCAAAAAATAATCCCAACTATCAATGATTTATTAATAATCCTAACTATTCAGCGAATTTGCTCAAAACAGTCCCACAGTACCATTTGAATTTCTTCTAATTTGTGTGCTCATTCGCAACATGTGTCCCGTCTTCATCACTTTCATCATAATCAGAAACATATCCCCGCTCAAATTCGAAGCAACTACAATATCACCCAATTGAGGGTGTGAGACTGTTTGAGACATTAGCAAATTTTCCTAATAACTAATACGACTAATACGGTTTAAGAACTAATACAAGTAATAATATATTAATACAACAAATAATATAACATTAATACACTAATACAATAACTAATATTAAATTAATGTGACTAATTATAATATTAATACAACTAATAATGCACATATAAGAGTAACACTATACAACGACTAATAATACATTAATACGACTAAAAATAACTAATATGACTAATACGGATAAATAACTAATAATCCACTAATACGAGTAGTATATACTTATACAACTAATAACATAATAATTATATACTAATACAACTAATACGAGTAATAATATATTAATTAATACAACTAATAATAGACTAATGCAACTAATAATAATACTAATACTACACTATACTACTAATATTATACTAATGATACACTAAAACAACTAATAATTATAATAGTAATACTACTACTACTACTATTAATAATAATAATAATAATAGTCTCTAAGATTGAGAACAAACTGTCTTCGTGGAAGGTGAAACTACTATCGCGAGCTGGTAGACTTACATTGATCAAGAGTGTACTCAATAGTCTCCCAATATACTATATAAGTATGTTCAAGATGCCAAAATCTGTTGCTCATAAAATCGTGAAGCTACAAAGGAGATTCTTTTGGGGAGTGTCTGCAAATGGGGATAAGCCGATTCTTGCTGTAAAATGGTCTTCAGTCGAACTTCCAAAAACCCTAGGTGGGTTAGGGGTAGGAAACATCCTACATAAGAATCTCATGCTGTTATTCAAATGGTGGTGGAGGTTCTCAAAGTGCGATAACTCATTATGGAAGCGCATCATTATTTCTATATACAACATCAAAGGCCTAAAAGCTTCATTGCAAACGTTTCAAGGAATCAAAAGTGGAGTGTGGGCTCAACTTTTTAGTAATGATGCTGATACCTCAAGAATTAGGGATATCGTCGAGGAAGGGTTGAAAGTTAGTGTTGGAGACGGGAATTCGACTCTGTTCTGGCATGATAATTGGTGTCCCGGCGGGCCATTGAAGGCCTCATTTCCTAGACTCTTCTCGATATCGGTACTTAAGGATGCATTAATTAGCCAGATGGGGTGGTGGCTGGAAGATGAGTGGGTTTGGAATTTTTACTGGAGACGTTGTCTGTATGATTGGGAAATGGTAGATGCTGAAAGACTTAATCTCCTTGTTGCTCAAGTCTCCCCTCAACCTGGAGCTTGTGATGTTGTTGGCTGGAGGGGTGGGTCGAATAATGCCTTTCCCATTAAGGAGATAGGTGATAGATTGTATGCTTCTTTCACTCCCATCCTCCCTAAGGAAGTCTCTGATCTAATCTGGCAAATCAAAGTCCCTCCGAGAGTTCATTTGGTTATCTGGCTTGCAAGTTTGGAAAAATTAAAAACATGAGACACACTTATCGATCGGGGGTTGATTGATCCCAGGCTTGGAATGTGCCCATTTTGTGATAACTCAATTGAATCCAACTCCCATATGCTCTTCTCTTGTAATTTCTCCTGGGGAATTTGGATGGAAATCCTTAATTGGTGGGGAGTGTCTAGGGTCCTCCATGACCATTGTGCCCCATTCTCGCTTGCTTGGAGGAACCTGGTACCTAAGAGATGCAGAGGAAAATTATGGCTCCTGAACCTGGGCTGTGTGATATGGTCGATTTGGTTCGAGAGGAATAGGATCAAATTTCAGAACGGTGTACGTGATTTTGGGAAGCTTCTCTACACCCTAAAACTACGAGTGGGTATTAGGGCAAGGGAGCTGCTTGGTTTGGACATCTCTTCTCTCCCGGGTGCTACCAACAATGTTGCTGATTTTTTTCCTTAGCTCTTAGTTTCTGTGGTATGGAGTTTTTGCTGTTATATTTATGTCCTGTTTTTTATTTGCTTGGTGTATTCTTGTAGTAGGTCTGAGGTGTAAGGTGCTAAGTGTCACCTTTGGTGTGTAAGGTGATTTTTGTAGATCCGATGCATAGCCCACCTCTATGCGCTGTTCTAGGTGACCTGATTCTTGGTCCCTAGCTCCTATGGCTTTTTCCCCTCGCGGGGTTTTTTATGCCGGATGGGCTATGGCTCCCAAGTCTCAGTGTTCTTGTCTTTCATATATATAATAATTCCGAATTTACAAAAAAAAAGAATAATAATAATAATAATAATAATAATAATAATAATAATAATAATAATAATAATAATAATAATAAGTAGTAGTAGTAGTAGGAGTGTTATTATGTTATAAATTGAATGATATAGCTTAGAGTATTACTAATCAACTCTTGGTCTACTAGTTGGAGCATGGACCTCATATTCATGAGGTCTTGGGTTCAAGTCTTTCTCAAGACATTTGTGTGTAGGATGAATTTTGGGGTAGCCACGTGGGCGTGATAAGTATGCCATGTTGGCGTGATGTGGCATATTGATTTAATATTTTTTTTTTGAAAAAAATTTCCGACCAACCAGTTGGTAGGAAAATGGTCGGAAATTTTTTTTAATAATTTTTTGTATTATTTTGGGAAAAATCCTGAAATAATGATTAGCGACTAATTTCCGTCTAAAAGGTAGTCGAAAATTTCCGACTAATTTCCGACTACCCATTTTAGTCGGAAAATTCCGACTGTTTTCCTACTAAAACGAATTATCGACCATTTTGAACCGACTAGCCCATAAGAGTCGGAATTTAGTCGGTATAACTCTATACCGACTAAACTCCGACTGTTTTGGGTAGTCGGAAAATTGCATTTTTTTGTAATGCCACCTTCCACTGGTTGAGTCGTTTCGTATGTGTAGTCGTTTCTTTCAAAGAAACCAATTCACAATTTGAATGTTTTCATGTGCATATTTCAAATAGGTAAACGTCAAGGGGTAAAACCATTAATATCATCCAATTTCAGCGATAGTAAATACTTTTTAAAATTATACAATTGATATTTATATTTTTGGTAAATTAAAAATGTAATAATAATTCCTCTGATGTGTTTTGTAAATATGTGTTAGGTGATGGTACGAGATCTTTCAACAAACATTTAGCAAAGAAACATGGAATCACAAAGGAGACTCATGCAACAAGTATTAGCGGGACCACGAAGTGGAAGCCGACCAAAAATATTGTGTGGGTGAACGATTCAAATACTTGATGAATGCCTTTTAATCATGATTGTAATGAAATGATTGATGAATTTTCTAAATATCTAAAGTTTCAAAAGATACCATTTAACCATGGTGAAAGTCAACTTATGAGTATTACACTTGAAAACCTTTGCAACCACTATACAGTGTGATCCCTAGGAAAACTCTAACGCCACAGGATTAAATTATATGAAACAAAACAATATGAATTAGTAGAAATGTTCAAATCTATCAATGGTAGGGTTAGCATAACAACCAATATTTGGTTTGGTCCCCTACATTTAGAACCTTATATGTATTCACATCACATTAGATTAACCATAACTGGTTTATTCGAAAAAGAACAATAGCCATTCAGTTAATGTCCGAAAACATAGTAGTGATAACATAAAAAATAGATTAATAGAAATACGTACTAAATGGAACTTTTTAAATAAAATATTATGTTATACTACCGATAACACAACAGGAAATATTAAATGCATGAAACTATTATATGACAAACTTGCTTTCTTGTTTTATCTTAGGTGGTAGATTATTACATATACGATCTGTTATTCATGTTATTTACTTATCTTGTCAAGAAGGTATAT
>CM033457.1:146098-176973 GCA_019425755.1 Amaranthus cruentus | reverse complement strand
TATTACTCGTATTAGTTCATTAGTGCATTCTTCGTATATTATTACTCGTATTAGTTGTATTAGTATATTGTTACTCGTATTAGTTGTATAACTATTATTATATTATTAGTTGTATAAGTGCATTATTAGTACTTTAATTGTTGTATTTGCCAATATTAGTCGTATTAGTTATTATTAGTCGTATTAGTGCATTATTTGTACTTTATTAGTTATTTAGTTGTATTAGTCGTATTAATGCATTTTATTAGTCGTATTAGTGTTTCATTAGTATAATATTAATTGTATAAGTATATTACTACTCGTATTAGTCGAATTAGTATTACTCGTATTAGTTCATTAGTGCATTCTTCGTATATTATTACTCGTATTAGTTGTATTAGTATATTGTTACTCGTATTAGTCGTATTATTAGTGTACCATTAGTCGTATTAGTATAGTAATGGTCGTATTAGTGCATTATTAGTACTTTATTAGTTATTTATAGTCGTATTAGTCGTATTAGTGTATTAATAGTAGTATTAGTATGTAATTATTCGTATTAGTCAAATTAGTCGTATTGAAGATATTTTCAAACATTTCAATCCATGAAAAAAATATTCCTTTAATTAATTTCGTTCACATTGAGGTTTGGAGGCTCCAAGTGAAAAATAACGGAACTTAGTGACATCCCTCACCTATATGAATGCTAATTTGAGAAAAAAAAAATTTAATGCGCACCAAAGTTGGAATTTTGTTCTTACTTAACTCTATATAAGCAAATAATTCCCAATTAAGAGTAACTACAAATTCTTCTTTCTTTCCTTATTCTATAATTCTTCACAAATTCTTGTGAGAGACGGTCTCTTTGAGAGACCGTTTTTAACTAGATCGGCCCATAAAAGAAAATGTAGAGTAGGAGTAAAAATAAGTTTTAAAGGATTGGACTAAAGGACGTTTCTCTGAGAGACGGTCTCTCAAGAGACCTACGGATAATTCTTTACTATACTAAAGTGTTATACAATATGAAATATTGTTTAACTTTCATTACTATACTAAAGTATTATACAATATGAAATATTGTTTAACTTTCATTTCTTCAACTATACGCAATACATTTCTAGCTTCTATATTTTAATATCATTCACTCAATGCAAATTTTCTCATCTATACTTAAATTTTGTCACAACTCTCCATGTTGCAATTTCAAAGGAACATATAAAGTATTATACAATATGAAATATTGTTTGATTTCAAAATAGAATTATAAGGACTTTCTCGTCTAATTCTTTTATATTAAACCACTCACAACCTTTTATGTGGTCAAATAAATAAACCCATGATTTATTTAGTCAAACCCTAAATCACTCACCTTGATCCATAAACTTTGTAAAATAACTACCCACTATTCACAATTATCTACCACTACCACCCATCATACCTATGATGTCCCTTAATTCAATAATTAACCTTCATTCTACCATTATAAATACATGTTGCATACGTCATTTGCACCCTGAAGCTTTTATTTTTCTACCGTTACTCCGCAAAAGACACCACCCTCCTACTTACAATATGTATTCAACCGTAACAAATATTCCTTGAATTGATCTGAACTCATTCTATATAATCTGCTAATCTTATATTCATTCAATATCATACATTCATTGGTTTCAGTTTCCCGATCTGACTTGAGCGTCGGAGGGTTTTTCTGATAAATCACCCTCTAGGCAAGGCTAACGTCGTATTGCGGTATTTGAGGTCTCATCCGCAGTAGAATCATAAGCACTTTCAACATACTAATAATTATCCCCGATTACATGTTATATCTAGGTATTTTTTTTGTGTCTTTTGCACTTACTCGTTTCATTACCGAAACAGTTTGGCGCCGTCTGTGGGGATTATGAAGATTCTTCCTTATCTTATGTGAACATAAAAGTCATTTGCCTAAATACTACTTCATAGTGATAATCTTTCAGTTTTTAACCCAAATGTTAATTAGTATAGAAAACAATTAAAAAACAATTAAATACATTAAGTGTTAATCTTCAAACCGCCATATACCAAGAATAACACCACACCAGTAAAGACTAAAGAGATAATGAAATTTCATCAAACAACAAGAATAACCTATAATTTATTTTCAATTATAAACCCAATAAACCCTCAAAAAAATTATTACAATGAAGCAATTAAATATGACCCATGATTCAATCCTTTATGAAACCATATGAGGAGAAGGACAAGAAGTAGACAATAGAAAGTCATCACTATTATTGTTACCGTGATAGATAACAAATTTGTTTTGCTCTTGTCAATCTCCGATTAGTTTGGTGATGGTGATAACGGTGAGTCAGTATCGATGAAAATGACCACCATGGTGAATGCATTTATCAATTGCTTTTCAATTTTGTTCTATAATTCCGATATAAGTTTCGAATATAATAATCCTTATTATCAATAATCATTCTATATTGAACATGAAAGCTAGGCTTCCAAATACTAAGTCTCTGAGAAACCATCACATAGTGGGAGTCTGGAGAAAGAGTAAAGGCTTGGCAATTTTGCGGTGATCATAATATAAACCATAACATGTCAAAGCGTAATGAAAGTTAATTGTTGTTGCTTGTTTATTTTTGGAATAATTCTTCTATTTGTGAATTATTTTGGAATAAATCTGACAAGAAAAAAAAAATGCAAAATTGAATGAATATCAATACTTCTACATAAATAAAGTGAATCATTGTTTTACTCCATTACATTTCATCAGACTTCTACAGACTTAAACAAGATCACATTTATAAATTGATTAAATCCAAATTTCTATGTTGATCATAATTTTCCCGTTGATCGCGCTCTATATTATTTCTCGAATTCAATATTGTTCGATTAATTTTATGCCTTTTTCATGATTAGCAACGGATAGATTGTTTTGAGAAGTAGATCATCATTTACGATATTTTTCGACAGTTTTCCCAAGGAAAATAGTCAGTTTTATCAAGAATAACTGCTTTATTTTTATATATGATCATCTGCTTTATTGAAGATTGGTTTGATGCATCTTCTAAAGGCTTAACTGGTCCATAGAACATTTTCAAACCAACTACAACTGATTGAAAAAATCAGTTCCAATGTTGAAGTTCGGTTTGACACACTATCTAAAGGATTAGATGACCTACAGAATCTTTCTAAACTAGCTTCAATTAAGTGGTTTCAGTCTAAATAAATCAGTCCCAATATTGAAGGTCGGTTTGTTGCAATTTCTAAATAGTTGGATGATCCGTAGAACGTTTCCAAATCAAATTCAATCGATTAAAAAAATCAATCCCAATATTGAAGTTCAGCTTGATGTACATTCTAAAGGATTAGACGACCCATAGAACGTTACTAAACTAGCTTCAACTAAGTGGTTGTAGCCCCAAAAAAATCAGTCTAGATATTGTCCATGATTTTTTATCTTTAAAATCCGTCATTGCTAAGTAATCATCATCATTGCCCTATCGGTAGATAAGATTAATTACAATGATCATTCAGACAGTTTATCGACATTATCAACTAGGTATATCTGAGGTTTTTTACATGTCATGTGCAGAGGCGGAGCAAAAATTTACATATTCTATTAATTATGATATTTTTATACATGATATTTTTCTAATAATTTTATATCTATTAACACCTAACATATACTAAATAATAGGGATGACAATGGGTCGGACTCGGCTCGGATTATACACACTCCGACTTTGCTTCGAATAATTGTCGGAGTTTTTTTTTCAGTCCACCTCCACTCGGAGTCGGATTATGCATACTCCAAGTTTGCCCCGACTCGGACTCTTGGACCTCCAACGGAGTCAGATTATTATCAAACAGTATCGTTGTGATTTTGTACTAATGATTTTAAAGTATACAAAATTCACAAAATATATTTTTCAAATACAATTTAACAAAAATAATATGTACTTTTAATTTAAGTTTAACTAGAGAAATAGTCCTACTACTACAATTTAACAAAATTTTCTCGCATTTTGATTTGGCGTATTTTATTTCTCTTAATCTGATTTGTCGTATTCTAATTGATTAATCTAAATAAAAATACCAAGTAGTTTTTCAAAATCGAAAATTACAATTAGTATGAGAGAGTTTGAATTAGTCACATTCAGTGTTTTAAAGGAAACAAAATATTAGTGTAAAAGTCAAATTCAAAGTCGGATTCCCTTCAGGGTCGGAGTCGGGTCGGAGTGTCGGATTTTTATTAAGGTCCAACTCCGGTCCGTCTATAACTCAGTCTCGGATCGTAAAGTCGGAGTTGAAGTCGGATGACTTTTTCCTCGGATCGAATCGGATTAGGGTCGGATTCGGACTGAATTGCCATCCCTACTAAATAATTTAATATTGAGGCCCCTAATTTTTCGGGGCCCTGTGCGGTCGAACATGTTGAACATGCTCAAAATCTCCTATGGTCATGTGTTGTATTCTCATTCATCAAGTATTGTCAAGTGAAGAATATATTGTTTTAATCCGATGATCATCATACAACTATTCTTCCTTTTATTCATCAATGTCTATATGGTGTTTTGTATTTATTATATCTATGGGTCAACGTGAAACGTGATGAACTATAATATTGGAACATATTAGAAGAATCATTTATCATTTCTACGAGGGAATTCACTGCTACACCATATTATTCTTATTATTTTGGATCTTACTTATATGTGGTTATCAACGACGAATGTATAAATTCATATGAGCTTTTATCTAGTTTAAAAGTCATATTATTATTCAAGTTTCAAAGTGTGGGAGTTATTTGTCATATTATGGAATGATCTAAGCTTTCACCTAGTTTGAAAGTCATATTATTATTGATGTCCCAAAATGATTGATTTTTGGCGATATCTACTTAGTATTTAGCTTAATCATCAAACTTTCACCTAATTAATTTGAAAGTGGTATCCTTGCGAGTGTCACCTAACTTGACAACTTCATCTCTTATTAAGCCAGAAAACAAGTTATTTTGGGCGTTATTTGTCAAAGGATTCTTGATGTCCCAAAATCATTGCGAGTATCACTAGCTTGATAACTCGATCATTATATGCGGACCTATGTCCAATCCAAATATTCATCAATGTTTTCAAAGGATTCACCTAGTAATATATGATTCCTTATCTAAGTCTCGAGTGAATGACGTCTGGGCAATGCGAACCTATGTCCGATCCGAATTGATTCACCTAGTATAATTCCTTATCAAAGCCCCATGTGATTGATGGTCGGGCAATGCAGACTTATTTCCGATCCGAATATTCATCAATGCTTTCGAAGGATTCACGTAATATGATTCCTTATCTAAGTCCCAAGAGATTGAATGTTGGGCCATATCATCATATGAGGTTCAAATGTCGAATCATCGTATCAAGCTCAAATGCCGAATTATTATAACAAGCTCTAAGGCCGAATCATCAAAAGTGGCCCAAAGGATGAACATCTATAATTCATGGGGCTTAAACCAATTATGGGCTCGCCGAGGCAAGAGTTTCGAGGTTTATCTTATTTGTACCTAATTGTATGATTTCTTCCGAATATTTAATTGGTTCACATCACAGGTATGTTTGTAATCCGCATAAAGATTAGTGCCCTCGCTACATTAAATTTTCTCATATATCAGTCTTCATGCGTGGGGCTAACGTATGAGATCAAATAAATAAACCTATGATTTATTTAGTGAAATCCTAAACCACCCACCTTGGTCCACTAACTTCCTACAATAATTACCCACTGCTCACCATTATCTACCACTACCACCCATCAACCCATGATGTCTCTTAATTTACTAATTAACCTCCATTCTACCATTTTAAATATATGTTGCATATATCATCTGCACTCTAAAGCTTTTATATTCATACCGTTACTCCGCAAAAAAGACATTGCTCTCCTACTTACAATCTATACTTAACCAAATATTTCTTTGATCTGAACTCATCCTACAATCCGTTAATTTTGTAATCATTCAATATCATACAATCATCGATTTCAGTTTTTCGATCACACTTGAGTGTCAGAGGGGTCTTTTGAGAAATCACCCCGGGCAAGGCTATGTAGGATTTGAGATCCATCAGCAGAAACATCATAAGCGCTTTCAACATACTAACAATTGTCTGTTGCGTTTACTCGTTTCATTATCGAAACACAACCCATTTGGTAGTTAATACTAAATGGTGATAATGAGAATGATTTATAGTGTAAACTTTCATGAAATGTACCATGTCATTTCTATGGTATTGAAATTTTAATCGTAAGAAAATTTTTTCACTGTTTTTCATTACCATCTAATACTACATCCTCAAATGGTACTGCAATGAGATGAATTTAGTGAAGAAAGTGAGATGAATAAAATATAGTATCTACGAGCATTTAACTTGTGAAGAGATTTTGTTTTGATATCACACTTCTCATCATTTAATAGCCACAACAAAAAGGGTCATCAGAGAATCAAATAAGGTTCATGGTATTACTTCACCAATGGAGCAAGGCATATTCAATACCTCCCCTTTATACAATTTTTGAAAGTACTACAAGCAAAGGACATTTCATACAAGTATTTCCATATAAGATAAGATTAACAAGTAACATCCTTATACTTAGATATTTAGCCTAATCTTTAAGAAAACTCCATATAATTATTCGACACCTTTCAGTTTTTACTTATCATTGAGAAGGAAATTTATTCCCACCTTGAAAACTCAATATCCTCACTTTAAACTAACAGCATGATCCGTAATTGATTATCAATATCTATAATACTCAAAAAGTGATACGTTGGTATTAGTTTACAACTAAACTATACGTTGAATATATTAATTAAGTTCAAATGAATTTTCAGTTTCTTGAAACATATATACCCAATTTTAAAAAATGGTACCTCTTTTTACTGTGTCGCTACATTTTTTTAATAAAATTACTAAAATACCTTTAAATCTATTTTAATTATCAAATCAAATATTCTTATTTTATTATTAAACTTAAATTATTAATAATAAATAAATTAAATAAAAAATATTAATTTTTAAAAAAGAAAACAATTTTTTATAATCAGAATATAAACTTAGTCACACGTTTTGTGTTGAAATTTGATGCATATTCACTCTTTTGGCTATAACGTTTGTAGAAAAAACACATTAATGTAAGGTTTGCAGCATTATAACCTAGACTTCAAGATCTTTCTGATGATATATTATATGCCTGATTCTGATTACCGAGCGAGAAATGACGATTGTTTAAAGTTTGTTTGTGCTGTTGAAAAATGTACATGTTTAATCTTTTGACCATAAAGTTTTATAGTAAAATTGCATTAATGGAAGATAATTGAGCGAGAAATAACAAGTTTATAAAATTTAAGGTGATTTTTAATACATCTATCTCCGCGTAAAGCGATTGAACCACGCTAGATTCGGGAAAAACGCTTTAGCACCAATACTTTTTTGGTTTTCTTTTTAATTTCTCTATGAGACACTTCTTATTTCTTATAATTTGATTACAGGGATTAAATAGGGTGAAAAGTACGAGAATCTACTTGTAAAGTCTTCTATGGAATTGATTGTTGCTATATTTAACATGCATAAGTTTCAATCTTTTGTCAAGAAATATGAGTTTTAGTTGTTAATGTGGAGGGATGAAGAACCCTGCGTGGTTGAGGTGCTTAGAAAGGGGATTCCAATAGTTTGATTTGAGTGAGGTTTGAAAAGATATAGTATTAATGTGGTGTGAATTTAGAGATATTTAGAAGAGGCTTGATGTCTCGATATTTAGAACGAAACCCGACTTGAACAAGATTTAAAATGAATTTAAAATAACGTAATAAACAATTTAGACACAAGATTCGATTTTGAACTGACCCGAAACACCCAAATTAAAAGCAATCCGATGACCCCAATGAACATCTCTAGAAGTCACGAATAAGTATCCGTTGTTAGGAGTTGAGAAAAGGAATTTTAATGGAACTAAAAAGCAAGTAAATGGCAGGCAGGCATATTAATAAGCCAAAATAATACTAATAATAATATCGCTGAATTACCCTGCAAACTATGCCAAATCCACGTGATGTTAGTAGTAGTAATTACTCTTCCTGTACGTTAAAATGACATGAATTTGAGATGAAGGCAACCCCACTTAGCAATAGCATGGCCCATTGTCTTTTTAGTGCATTGCTCATCAAGATATAACCCTTTCTTGTCACCTTAAATTCGCTACATTGCCAATATCGAGCTTTTCGGATATAGTTATGGCAAATTCAAAGAACAAAAGTAAAAAAGTATTGATTACCAACTACTATTGTCTATTAACAAGATGTTTTTGATTACTGATTAGCATAAAGTTTCAGCAATGAAGCTGGCAAAACCAAAACTTGAAAAACCAAAGAAAAGAGGGTCAATACTTGATCGGTATAAGATCGGAAGTGATCGTCAAGATTGGACCTCAATCTCATGTATAACGAGCAATGGGCAAGGAAACTGTAGTTACTTCCGCCTTTTTTAAATGGTTTTTGTTTTTATTTTTCAGAACTTCCGTTTGCAATCTTGATGTGACGACGTTCAAGCTGATGATTATTTCGTTTCCAGAATGCCCGTCTCCACCACACTTCAAAACCGCGCTGTATGTTAGGACAATCCTCTCCAGAGTTCAAAAACCTATCAAACCAAGCAAGGAGGAATTCTTGTTGCCATGAAAGAGGTAAAGTAAGAATGGTATTGCTAAGGCCATCTTCAATCAAATGCCGATCAAGCCCCTTTGATGCCCTCCTCATCCACCCAAAATCATCATAGAATGGCACCAACCATGTCTGTAAGAGCAGGCACCTCACCTCTTTGGATGCTAATAGTTGTCCTTTTCCAATTCCAACAAATAACCTGGCTGTTACCCGACTAATTTCAAATCTGTGAATCGGGGGAACCTTAGAATGTGCTTTCGACATTTCTGACTGTGTCGCCCATGACTTTAGGAAATCCTCAGCAATTTGCCTATCAATTAGAATATCTAAGATCCAGTGCAAGTTATCAGCCTGTCTAGCTATCTGACTCACATCCTGCAAGTCCGATGCTGCGGCTTGAAGGAAATGATGATGGAGTTGTTGCAAGCACCCATCACAAGCAGAGTACAATGATTCCTTCCGCAGATCGTTTTGATTTGCATTCTCCCGAAGCATTTTGGAGACTAATCCCTTCATCTCACGCCTTGCCTTTTCATCTTTCCCTTCGAGAACTACGTTTAAAAGCTTCAAAAGCACTTCTTCATTTTCATTGTTGTTATCTTCTATGGGAGCTGTGGCATCAAGAGAAACTCTCTTAAGAACTTCGCTAGCACCTATTCCTTCAAGACGCAACTCAGAAAGCACTAAGGCCACTTTCTCTTCTTCATCCTCTGCCCATGGTGCAGCTTCCAGATACTCCAAACAAGATAATACGCCAGCATCAAAACCAATTGCAGCTGAAACCTACAAGCAGAAAAGAATGGCATGTAAAAGCGCTTCTTTATAAACCAGTTACCAGTTCAATAAAATCCCTAAACAAAACAATATCCTCCCATGAAACCTGTTGCATATGTAACCTCCAAGAGGTTGGAAGAAAATGACACATAACATGGCTAGTATAATAACTTTTTCTTTCCAATTCATTGTCACTGCCAAATGCCAGACAGGATAAGAAAATGACATTTGACAGGGATAATATATAGACTTTTCCTTCCAAAATTGCACTGATATTGCCACATTTGAAAGAAAGTTATCAACAAAACACGGTCATCATTCAAAAAATGCCTATCAAATATAAAAACAAAGATCGCAAACGAAGTTCATTTTGTGGCAATTAATGCTCAATGGAGCATATTCTGTTAGAAAATCACACTACATGGCCATGAAACAGCACCGATTCCATTATAAACCCAGAGCAAAAATTAAGTGAAAAAGTAATGCACAATACCATAAATAACAGTTACAGCACAATACCAAAAAATAACTACTTGCCAATAAAAAGCATGGCTATATAGGAAAACCTAGCGCAGAACCACTATGGCAACCAAAAAAGACATGATCTTCCACCTAACTCCCTCACTAATGGCCATAAAAGCCTTTAAGAAAGTGATCATTCAAAAAGATCTCCAACCCAGTAGACTCTAGAGTACAAAAAAGGCCATTTTTTGCACAACCAAATACAAATATAGAAACACATCTTAACACCATAGAGTAATACGTTTACTAGCACTTTAGACAATTTCCACCAAAATTTATTCTTCTACAAATGAACCATCAACCTACAAATTTCAAACTTCAAAATTTCCCAATATGCACCATAATTTTCATCATGTGGCATCATTAAATAACCTCCCTCGCACTATATCAAATTGACTTATAATGGACTATATTAAATTGACTTTTGCTACAAAGGTCAATCGGAAACAATTTTTCATCATGTTTGCCACAAAGAGTCAATCGAGAAAACCTCTTTGTTATCTCTACAAGGCAAGTTTCGTAGTCGGTATTGTAAATGGTAATGAAAAGTTAGTCTAATTTTGAATAGGAAATTCTATAGACCGATTTAGTGGTCATACTTGATTTCCTATAATCAACACATTTTCTTCAAAAAATTTATTCTAATGCATAACTATAGACCAATTATGAAGAAAAAAAGCCTTCTTATTATTAAATTTCATTAGCATCGGAAAGTCATTACATTTCAAAGATATTGACACTACAAACCATTCACATTAGCAACCACGGTTTAATACCAACAACCAAACCTGCGTTTAATACCGACAACCAAATAAGACATTACGCCGATAATGTCTTGCCGCATCATTGATCAGATTTTAGTATGGTTCTCGAATTTGATGATAGTACACATAACTAGTGAAAACGCTAAAGCGATTATGAGTTTGAATGATCCTTGTATTACAAAAACAGAAGTAGAACAGAAAAAATTAAAAAAAATTACTAAGGAAAGAATTGGGAAGAAAATGATAAGAAAAAAGATAAGAGATACCTTTAAAATGCCAAGAACTTTAGGAACATCTTCGCGCATGAGTTTTCTTCTCAAATCTTTACAATACATCAACCTTAAAGTTTCAATATAAACCTCAACATCGTCACAATCAGCAATCTCAACCGCAAACGGCGTCGTTTCACCTCTATGATTGTTACTAATATTCTTACCCCCAAACTTACCAGCAAAAAACCTACTATGGCCAACTAGAATCTGTCTATGAACACACAAATCAACCGAAAACCCATCTTTAGAACTCAATGTTAACCGAATATCACCCGAACCCGGATCATTAAACTGGTTTCCAGGACTTGTATTGGCTAAGATATCATTAACCCTTAATAACAACAATCCCTGCTTATCCAACAGTGGAGGATGAGGAGACTTTAAGGCGCCGCTTTGTGGTGCAGTGTTGTTGGATCTGGAAATGGGCTGAACATCGGGCTCACTCGCCATCATTTCAAAGAGAGTTGGGCTGGATCGGGTTTGGGGTGGTGGGGACATAGGGTTGAGTAAACCCGCTGTAAGAGCTGAGTTAAATTTGCTGAAACTTGATGGGTAAGAAGTGGTTTGTGGTGAGTGTGAGTCATAGTCCGCCATTTGAGGAGAGAGATGGAGGAGATGATACTGAGTTGGACTGAGTGAGTTAAAAGCGAGTTCAGCAGAGGAAGAGGATGAAAATGTAATTTCACGGAAACGACGGCGTTTTAGTTTTGCTGTAGTGGTGGTGGCAGTGGTTGTAGCTGCCATCAGAATATTTGTTATGCAAGAAATATGTATATATATAATCTAAACTAAATATATTCAAAAAAAAAAAATCTAAACTAAATTGTCATTTTTGATAAATTTTATTTTATTTTAATTTTTATAAGCATTGAAATTAGAGAGAGGATTAGAAAAAGTAATGAATGGTGTGGACAAATGTTTTGGGAGAAGATGAATTTTTCAGGGAAAAACAGGAAGACAGTGGGGGAAATGGGGAAGAGAGCATTTATGAATAAGATAGAGATTTTTTGTATGGGATTTGAAGCAAAAAGGACTTCTGTTTTGGAATTTGGATGGCTTGTTTAATTTGTTTTGGACCAATACTCATGTGGTCACCTATACTCTTTATTATCTCTATTAAATTGCAACACTTTTTATTAAAACAAGTTTAATGAAAAAAAAAATTATAATAGATAATTTTATGAAAAGGTTAATGCATTATATTGAATTCAATTTAAATTTTTTTAAAAAGAATGATTATAAATGATGATTGAATTATTGTATGAATAATTTTTGTTCTCATTCAAACAATTTGATTTGTACTTTTAAAATTTGTGTCAAACGGTATCTAATACATTGATTTTTCTTAGCTATATTATAAAACAAATTCTATTTAATATGTATCAACCTTTCATCTTATATAAATATAATAATAGCAATAATAACCTTTTTTATTGTAACTGGTTGTGTAGCCGCGTGTTACGCACGTTGTCCCCTAAATTACACTATTGAATTTTATAATGTTATTTTATACAATTCTATTAACGATTATACGAAAGAAATTATTGGAATATCAGTGTGTTACAATGGTGAGAAAGATGCTAACGTTAAAGGTGTCCTTAAGAAATCCTATTAAGAGATTCTTCGAAAGCAGAAATTAATTCTTTAATGTGATGTTTGATGTGTGATTATCACTAATAATACAACTTTACTTGATAACAAATATTTTAAATTAGAATATATGTGATACTATTTAATACAATTAATATTACAAAAGTGATTTAATAATTAGTTATTAAAATGAGAAATTTTACATTAAAGGGTCAGATAAGAGCGAGTTAAATGAACCATTGACCCGACCTACCATTAAGAAATGGCCCCAACACAGGCCATCGAACATCTCTAATCGTGACAACGATGGAAGACTATTTTGATAAGGGATTAGTTCAATTATTCATGGTCTGTGATTTCAAACAAGTATTTGGTGATTTTTCACCATCATAGTTTATGCTGGTTTCAAAGCCAGTTAGTTCTATACTTCTATTTAGTTTAAATCACTACTTACTTTTAATTTCATATTATTTTGGTTTTGACATTAATATATTGTTGCAAATTTTTTTTTGTACTTGTGAACAACTTACAACTTCATACTTCATACAAGAGAACGAAGGAGTATAAAGAAACTAACACAACATTAATAATGTCTTAAACAAGGATTCAACTGATTTCATATATATTCTAATAAAATCCACATATAGAAGTACTTGTTTAATGAAACAGTTTCTCTAGAATGTCTTTTTTTCTTAACATATAACATCTAGGAAAATAGCATGTTTTGCATAACCAAAACGATACCTTCCTACATTATTTACAATCACCAAGCGATCCTTGTGCAATGCTTCAACAATCACAACTGGACATATTTCTCTGTCATTTTGAAAGAACACATCCATGCATAAGCCTAATGTTATAAAATTTTACCTTTCTACCACGTCCTTGAAAAGCTCTGTATACTTCCCTATGTTTTGACAAATTAAGCACATTAAAACCATTAACTTTTGTATCAGTAACGGGAGCTTGTTCCCCAACTCCAATCTACATTTCGTGATCTATTCTTGAGATCCTTGTTTCTTCATGAGTCGCTTATGTATTGTGTTAGCCATTAAGTCGTAGATATGCTCCACTGAAAATGATCATCCAGCACCACTAAAAACGTTTCTTTTTTTACTTCCCGACTTAGGTGCACAAGTCACCCGGTGACTGATGATCTTGTTGCATATAGACATCCATTAAAGCAAGACACCAACACAAGAAGAGTTAAGAAGAAATAAAAAGCTAGAAGGGGACATGGTTGATTTTGATTTGTATGCCTTACTTAATGCACGATAAAGATACCATATCAGTCGCATATTGTCATCTGATATTTGTGAGTCACTGCTTGAGAAAAAAATCTTTGATTAATGAATTCCAAGGAAAGTGTATATCAATCTTGTGTATATTTTCTTTGATTTTTCATTATGTCTCCTATTAGATCCAAGAAATGATACCGTTATCTGATTTACTTATGTTAATGACGCAGAAGCACCCTCTTCCATGAACTTCTTCAGTATCGCTTATTTCAGCAGCTTTCTAGAAGAATTGTTGTGTTTTGTAATGGCTCTTGAAAACATCCTCCAATCTAGACAGAAAACGTGGAAAAAGTAATCTTTTGCTAAAAGATCAAGGCATCTTAGCAAATAATCAGAATCATCATTTGTTAGCCTCCGAAACTTCTCATGTACCAAAAGAATTTTGCGTACTTCAGAAAACATGAGTAACTAATCAACAAAAAAACCTCATAAAATTACTACATAATTAGGAGTTCCAAGCTCACCACTGTTTGCAATAAAATTGGCTCCAATGACCACACTGACATCTCCATCAAATTGCCACTTCTAATTGAGTCTTTTTAAATGCCAAGTGTCATGTGTTGCGTAAAATCAACTCGAGTGAGCCCATGTCAAAACACACATTGTCAAGCAAACCATCGAAAAATAATGGTTGTATCAGCATAATAGCAGTATACCCACACGGAAACTAAAACCGAGCTTTATTGACTCCGCTACCTTGATCACAGTTTGTTTCTGGGAGAAGTTAACGAAATCGGTACAATCCAGCCGAACCAATAGTTGTTTCCTCAAAATAGCGTTTTGACTCTGTGTGTGCCTCAATTGGTATACCTTCCTTAGGTTGTTCGGACAACAATTTGAAAATTGAACACAAAATTCATACCAAGAGACTTTGAATCCCTAATATTGATCATTTTAGCAAATTGCACATTCAAAATTTACGATAGCCAAAGTATTTAGCAGTTGCCAAGCAAAAGAAGATTACCTTCATAATAATTGAACAAAATTAAGAAGGCAGCATAATAAGGGTGCCATTGCCAAAGCAAAAGAAGATTATCCATTACATGACATAAAAAATAGGGTAATTAAATCACTAAACGTAATTGAGTAATTTACTTCAAAGTCGACGCTAAATAAATAGTAGCTACTAAGCAACGTTAAAAACAACAAAGCAATCATGTTATATGATATTCTACAAATGAGAGTGTTCATGGTGGTGTGGTTGTCATGGGGAATAATGCTTCTTGTAAGGTTATGGGCATTGGTTTCGTGAGGGTCAAGATGTTTGATGGAATTTTGCGTACATTGAGAAATGTAAGACATGTTCTCGACATGAAGAAGAATTTGATATCATTGGGTGCACTTTATAGTAATGTGTGTAAGTGCATTCTTGAGAAAGGTGTGCTTAGGTTTACTTTGGGTGCTCAAGTGGTCATGAAGGGCAAGAAGGTTTAGTCACTATATGAGCTTGCCGGTTCTACCATTGAGGGTTTCACATGTGTTAGTTCCTCAATGAAAGAGGCGGATCATACCAAGTTCTGGCACTTGAAATTGGGACACATAAGTGAGAAGTGTTTATTGGATTTGTCAAAGAAAGGTCTTTTTGGGAGTCAAGCTATTGAGTCTATAGAGTTTTTTTTAGCATTGTGTGCTTGGGAAACAAATGAGGGTTAGCTTTAAGGCAGCCATTCATAGGACTAAGTCAACACTTGACTATGTTCACTCGGATTTATGGGGTCCATTAAGAGAGCCATCCATAGGGGGGGTCTAGGTATTTACTCACCATCATAGATGATTATTTTAGGAAAGTTTGGGTGTTCTTCTTGAAGAGTAAGGATGAGGTCTTTGGGGAGTTCAAAGATTGGAAGACTATGATTGAAAAGAAAACTGGGAAACAATTACAGAGTTTGAAGACGGATAGTGAGCTGGAATTAGGGATGGTCATGGGGGCGCATTGTTGTTAAAATCGCGATTATGATCTACGATTCTATGATTTTACGATTTAAAAACAAGCGAGTGATTTGAATCGCAGGTAGAATCTTAAAGTTGTAGAATCTTACGATTCTAGTTAGAATAAAATTTTTAGAGGTAGAATCATAACACGATTCTACGATTCTACGATTTAACGGTCCGATTCTACTAATTTAGTATGAATTATTATTAATTTTTCTTATGTAACATCATTTACTAATCTCTTTCACATATAAACATAAATTTCAAATTTTCCATCATGAAAACTTTTAAAAAACAAATTTCTTAATCGGTATGAAGATTTAAACTAATTATTAAAAAGTTTTCATTATATTCTTAAAAATAAGGTCAAAGAATCTTTAATTCACAAATTTAAACTTTTGAATTGGATATAATGATAAGAAACTAGATATTTTTAATTTATTTAAGTTCATTTGTAGAGTCGTACGATTCTACGATTCGATTCTACCGATTCGATTCTACCTCTCTAAACGATTCTAAGTAGAATCGCGATTTTAACAACTTTGATGGGGCATGTCTTGAGCGGGTCCAACCAAACTCGGACTCGAACCCTTTGAAATTTTAAAGATCCAAACCCGGATCCGGACCCTAAGGGTCCAACATTTTCAGACCCAGACCCAGACCCTTCGGATCTAATGGGTTTAGGGTCCTTAATGGGTCCAAAAAAAGTCTCTTTGATTTGTCAATTTTAAACCTTTTGTAAGTCATTATATTTTTATTCGTATATTTGTAAGGGAGTTATTATCGTATTTTCAAATATTTAATACTAATTTAACATCTAAAGCCACATAGCATCATCCATATACGCTTAAATTCTATTACAAACATTAGTTCGAATCCATAAAATAAGGGTAACTGTGTTATATATATATATATATATATATATATATATATATATATATATATATATATATATATATATATATATATATATATATATATATATATATATATATATATATATATATATATATATATATATATATATATATATATATATATATATATATATGAATTAATTGCGAATTACAGCCTTAATGTTTGATGGTTTTGCGAATTACAGCCTTGATGTTTTTTTTTTTGCGAATTACAGCCACCATGTTTCAATTTGGACCAGTATTCAGGCCAGGTGATCGGTTCTGTACAGATTGACCGGTTGACCAGCCATTTTACCTTTGACTTCCTTTTTTTCTTTTTGTTTTAATTTTTTGGAAAATTTGCTCAAAATATTCACAACTATCACCCGTTGGCCAAAAATAATCCCAACTATCAATTATTTTTTAATAATCCCAACTATTCTCATTATTTGTTGATTAATAAATGAAGGGAAATGGTTAATTCTGAACAGTTAAGAAAAAAAAAGAAAAAGTGTGGAAAACATACTTGTTCCAGCCAGTAACAAGAGGGTGGGTATGTTTTCAACAAATTATGAGAATAGTTGGGATTATTAAAAAATAATTGATAGTTGAGATTATTTTTTGCCAATGGGAGATAGTTGGGATTATTTTGAGCAAATTTTCCTAATTTTTTTTTTTTGAGTTTTTTATTTTATAATTCTTCTTCCTCAATTACTTTCTCTCTCCTCCCTCATCCCCAATTACCTCCATTTTGTTCTTTTCCTCCATTGTTACACTGAATTTTACTTTCTCTCTCCTCTGTACAGATTTGAATTTTACTTTTAATAATTTTACTTTTATTGAAGTTTAGAACCATAACCGAGTCTGTTTACTTTGATTAATTTTACCATCAAAATATTTATATAAATCCCAATATTGTATTCTACTAACCCACTTGAACATTTATTATCTACCCAAAAATCTTGCTTCTGATCCACATCCATTAACAATATATTCAAATAATGACCAAGAAATCTTCAAAGTCCAACAAATTGAATCCAAAAATTCTAACTCATTTCTAATCCAAATTCCAATCCATACCAAAAAATCAAAAATGAGTTTGAATAAAGCAAACTCAGTAAGATCATCAAAACCCAAATCGGTCCTTCCATACGAAACCCAAAAGCTTAACAATCTATACAGTTTAGGCAAAATCCTAGGGTAAGGTCAATATGGACCCGCATATTTATGCACAGAAAACTTAACCGGACAAAAATACGCCGGCAAATCAATACCCAAAAGGAAGCTTATATTCAAAAAAAATTGTGAAAATGTTTGGAGGGAGATTCAAACAATGCACCATTTAGCTGAACACCCAAATGTAGTGAAAATTAAAGGAGCATATGAAGATTCAATTCATGTTCATTTAGTAATGGAATTGTGTGAAGGGTGAGAGCTTTACGATCGAATTGTAGAGATCTTAAGCCTGGGAATTTCTTGTTTCAGACTACTCTTCAGGATTTTGTTCTTAAATCTACTAATTTTGGTCTTTCTGTGTTTTGATGTGTTCTTGAAATCGTTGTGATGAAGTTTCGTGGGGGATTGTTGAGATCTGAAGATATGTAAACTGAGGAAAAGAACAAAATGGAGGTAATTGGGGATGATGGAGGAGAGAGAAAGTAATTGGGGAAGAAGAACTAATCCAAATGAAAAAAAACTCAAAAAAAAACAATTAAAACAAAAAGAAAAATGGGAGTCAAAGGTAAAATGACCGGTCGAACTAATCCAAATGAAAAATAATTAATTCATATATATATATATATATATAATATATATATATATATATATATATATATATATATATATATATATATATATATATATATATATATATATATATTATGTATGTATGTATGTATGTATGTATGTATGTATGTATGTATGTATGTATGTATGTATGTATGTATGTATGTAATGATTATATAAAAAGAAAATAAGTGTTTATGTATGTAATGATTATATAAAAAGAAAATAAGTGTTGGACAAAAGTCATATGTAGAAGACAAATAGCATAGACAATTAAATATTTATAAGGGTTTGGGTAAGGGTCTAAGGGGCAGGTCCAGGGTCTAGGGTCCAGATCTCGAACCTGGACCCGGACCCTCTAATTATTTTTTTAGATTCAAATCCGACCCGGATTCAATGGGTCTCAAAAAATAAGACCATGACCCTTAAAAAAGGGGCGGGTCTAATAGGGTCCTAGACCCATGACCACCCGTAGCTGGAATTTATGAATGATGAGTTCACAATTTTTGCAAGAAGCTTGGTATTGTTTGTCATAGGACTTATGCCGAGAGACCTCAACAAAATGGGGTGGCAGAGAGAATGAATAAGACTTTGTTAGTGAAGGTTCGATGTATGCTTTTCCATGCTAAGTTGAGTAAGGGGTTTTGGATCGTAGCGGTCAAGATGGCGGCATTCCTGGCAAATAGATCTCCAAAATGTGTTCGGGGTCACCGGTGGATTATTCTGGTATTAGGATCTTTGGTTGTCCCGCTTATGCTTGTGTGAATGATGGGAAATTAGAGCCACGTGCCAAGAAGTGTATGTTCTTGGGTTACACAGATGGGATCAAGGGGGTTTAATTAGATTGTGGGATCCTAGCACATTAAGAATCATCACGAGCCGAGATGTTACTTTCAATGAATCCGTGTTTCTTCAAGTTAAGAGCTCAAAGAAAGATGCAATAGAAAGGCTGGAGAATGAAAACGGGGAAGAAATGCAAGGGGAACTTATAGATGATGTTCTTGATGATGTTGATATAGAGACACCAAAAGAAGGTAGAGATGTTCCTTCTACTTCCTCCTATGGGAAGGCCACTAGTCCTAGCAAAGAAACATTGTCTATGGTGCAAACAATAAGCATTGCACAAAGAAGACCTAGAAAGAAAATCAAAGCACCTTGTAGGTTGGGATGATGATCTTAGTTAAACAAGAAAGAAAGTGAAGCGACCGGTAGAGGTTCAAAAGAAGCTTGAATTGAAGATATGGTCATTTATGCTCTTTTGGTGGCAAATGACATTTTATTAATTTTGAGCCATTATACGAGGAGGCCATGGAGTGTAAAGATTACAGAAATTGGCTTGGGGCGATGGAAGAAGAAATTCAATCTCTTCTCAAGAATCACACATGGGAACTAGTAGAGAGACCAAAGAAGAAAAATATTGTTGATTGCAAATGGATCTATAAGTACAAAAAGGGATATCGGGTGTTGAAGAAGCAGGATGCAAAACAAGACTTGTTGCTCGTGGGTTTATCTAAGTACCGGGTATTGACTACAATGAGATCCTCTCTCCGGTAGTAAGACACTATCTGCACTGTTTTAGCTTTTGTTGCTTTGAATGATTATGAGTTTGAACAATTAGATGTTAAGACAACATTCTTGCATGCTGAGCTAGAGGAAGACATTTACACGAGGCAACCGGATGGGTATGTTGTTGAGGGAAAAGAGAATTATGTGTGTTTGTTGAAGAAATATTTGTATGGTCTAAAACAATCCCCTAGTCAATGGTATAAACGGTTTGATAAATGTATGATTGAAAATGGGTTTTCAAGAAGTGAGTATGATAGTTGTTTCTATATGAGAGAAGTCATTGATGGTTCTTTGTTGTATGTTTTGCTATATGTTTTGATATGCTTGTGATAACAAAAGACATGTTTGAAGTGAAGAAGGTGAAAGAGATGCTTAAGGGTGAGTTTGAAATAAAAGATTTGGGGCTAGCAAAAGTGAGTATGATAGTTGTTTCTATATGAGAGAAGTGATTGATGGTTCTTTGTTGTATGTTTTGCTATATGTTTTGATATACTTGGGATAACAAAAGACATGTTTGAAGTGAAGAAGGTGAAAGAGATGCTTTAGGGTGAGTTTGAAATAAAAGATTTGGGGGCAACAAAATAGATTCTCGGCATGGAAATCACTAGAGATCGTGATAAAGGAAGGTGTACTTATCCCAAGAAAAGTACATTAAGAGGGTCTTGAAAATATTTCATATGAATGATTCTAAACCCGTTGCTACACCTTTCGCATTGCAAACAAAGTTGTCAAAGGAAGATTGTCCTAGAACTAAGGAGGACAAAGAGTTCATGTCATTGATTCCTTATTCAAATGTGGTGGGGAGCATTATGTATGATATGATTTGTACTAGACTGGACATTGCTCAAGCCCTTAGTGTGGACTTGCAGTCAATTGGATCCTTAGGTATTTGCATGGCACATTGAATGTGTGTATTGAATATGGTAGAAACAATGAAGACTTGTAAGGTTTTCTGGATGCTGATTTTGGTGGAGATCTTAATCAAAGTAAGTCAACTTCGGGATATGTATTTTGTCTTGGAGGGTCCGCTGTAAGTTGGAGATCTAGCTTGCAAGAACTAATAGCTCAATCTACTACCGAGGCGGAGTATATAGCGCTATCGAAAGGATTTTAAGAAGCTCAATGGCTTAAAGGTTTTGTTGGTGAACCTATGATGAAGGAATGTTTGCCGACTATTTTTTCAAATAGCCAAATGCAATTGATTTGGCAATGCATCAAAATTGCTATTAGAGGAGAATAAAGCTCATTAAGATAAATTTTCATTACATAAGAGACACCATTGAGAAAGAAAAATCCCTCGTGGTTAAGGTTCTTATCGATCATAATCGGGTTGATATGTTGACTAAGTCGTTGCCTACTCCAAAGTTTGAGTATTGCTCAAACTTGATTCGTTATTTTAGAGTACATGTTATACATCTCCTTTTTGAGGGAGACCTCTTGAGAGGTGTTTCATCTTGTGATGAGATAAAAGTTGTTGATATGTTTTTGTGGATATTATTGCTTGTTGTTTGTGATGAATATTGGGTTTATGTTCGTCACGGTGGAGAATTATTAGATATGGTGACTCAATAAAGCCCAATGTGTGCATATGATGTGATGAATATGTTATTTGAAGGGTTGAGATGATATATGGAAGTTATAACATATGTTGAGTGTTGGAAAAACTATTTTGGCTCGACCCAAGGGAGGTTGCTCGACCAGTCGAGCAAGAGATCAGAAGCTTTTTTCTACATTTTGATCTCTCGCTCGACCTAAATAGCTCGCTCGACCGGTCAAGCGGATGTTCGTGGCTATCCGTTTAATTTTGATAAGTTCAAAATAGTTCAAGGCTTGCTCATATTCATTTCTTGTGGTTCTAAAAAAAAGCCTATATAAGGCTCTTGTATATCCCTTGTACATGTATGTAAGATCATTTGTGTAGCATAACAATTGGACATTGAGTTGAGTGCCACATCCAATACTTAGAGTTTAGGGTGTGTTTGGATTGAAGAAAATGGAGAGAAAGGAAGGGGAGAGATTTGGAGGGAGAAGATATCCCTTGTTTGGATAACAAATTGGGAGGAAAGGGATTTGGAGGGGAGGGATTTGGAGGGAAAATTTGGACAAGTTTTATTAAGAAGACAATCTCTCCTAAAGAGGAAAGATTTGGAAGGAAAACACTTTCCTTCCTTTTCCCTCCATTTCCCTTCTAAACAAACAATATATCTTTCCTCCTTATCCCTCCCTTTCTTTTCCCTTCCTTTCCTTCCCCTTCCCTTCCTTTCTTTTCTCTCCTAATTTGCTATCCAAACATAGTGTTAGTGATAGGTTTTGGGGGAATTGTTCTCTTCTCTCATCTTGAACAATTCTAAAGGGGTTGTTGTATAGAGTGGATTATAGATTGTAATCAATACTTTGAAAAGCAATCATATCAACTCAATTGTTAAGGCTTGTGTTTTATAGTCTAATATCATATTGATATTAGGATTTTCTCCACCTCCCGAATCTTGTATTGTTTCTCTTGTTTTGCAATCTCTTTTTGATCTTTGTGTGTTCTTTCTTGAATTATTTGGATCAAACTCTAACAGTCTCTCTATGAGACGAGCCTATATAGTTAACATTTCTCTATTTGAATACATTAAGGTTATGAGTGATCTGTTTAAATTTGCGGGTGATTACTTTAAAGTCATAAGTGATCATTTTAAAACAAAATCCAATAAAGAGGGTACGAGAAATGATTGTTCATCATACTTGACTCGGAAATTTTACTTTGCAGAGTGTTGGAAATGGTCGTTCACAAGAAACATTTCGTGCAGTTGATGTGAATTCTAATTTGGTCCAAATTTGCAGAAAATATGGGAGAAGCATAGAAACATAATACAAGAATTTGTAGAACACGATGATCAAATGATCTTAAAATAAGCCTTAGAGTCACTAGCAAAAGTGGTTGTTGTTCTTTAGAATAGTTTTGGAATCTCCTTGAGTGATACCCAAGTTGCATAAATAAAATGCAACCTTATATAACCTTCAGACAATGAATTTTAAGTTAGAGTGGTTAGTTCCTCTTGTCAAAACTTCATTAATTCCTCACAAAAACATAAAGCAGGCTCGTGTAATGAGGGAGCTTATTAACAACGGTGAGGTGGTTTTGCATATAATGGATGGTGTTTTGCGTATGACATTCTAAGAATTTTGATGTGGTTTGGCATATAAGGGAAAAGCAAGTTGATATTAATGGAATTGGGGAAAAACAAGGTTAAATTAACAAAGTTGATCAATTAATTTACTTTTGTGCTGAATTGTTGTAATCGTATGCATTACATTCTGATTGAAGTTGATTATGTTTGGATTCAGTTCCATTAAATCAAATTGCTTGTGCTTCATCGTTGTAATCGCAAATTCATAATGAATCTATGCTTAAATCTGTTGAATAGAATGCTTACATCATTTATTTTATAGACTGTCGGATTCAATTTGGTCCAACTTTTGTTCTTTTATTTTATTAGGTACAACTTCTATTGAATTTCGATTGGACTGCATCGTATTAAATGCGATGAATCTGTGATCATTAATTGTTGTTGTATTGCATTTATTGCTGTTGTGTTGCATTCGGCTTCAAACCATCTTCAATAGTTTGATCTAAAACGTGAGCTTTCACTTCAAATTAATGCTTTCAAATGTAAATAATACATGGGTAAATTGCAATTAGTTTGTAATCTTTTATTTTACTTCGATTTGGTATCGTTGGACATATATAGTTTGAGTTAGACTATTCTAAGCAGTATATGCTTAGAAATTAGAATATAAAGTTTTGTTATGGTGGGGTTGAGTTGAGTTATCATTTCCTTCATTATTGTTGTGTTGTATTCGGCTTTGAACCGTCGTCAATTATTAGCAAAACTTTAGATATGTCCTCCAAGTTCAGGATCAAATTGGTAGCCACTTTTATTTCTCGTCGCTTGCTTTCCACAAAGTTCCTAGAGGTTATGGGCTATTACGATTGATAGTAGATCTTTGACACCTATTCCTTATGCTCCCCCGGTTGGAGACTTCATTCCTCTAGCTGGTGACTGGTATAAATTGAATCACACTGTAAGTAGATTTCTTTAAATTGATACTTCATGGGTTTTACAGAACATCTCTGAAACTAAATTCGTTTATTTTGACAAAATGTATAAAATTTAAGAGCAACCTTGGACAATGGACATGATATGCCTTTCCCTAATGGACTTATCATCAATGGTCACAGATCAAATGGATAAACTTTCACTGTGGATCAAGGTACTTGGTTTAGAAGCAAAATCAATACATTTATCGAACTTAACAGTTTCGTTTCTAGATCCACTTTTTAACTTGTTATTTTAAGCTTATTTCAGCTCATGTTGTCAGAGAAGAATCTTGGCACACGCCTGCGTAGGCTTTGGTCCGGATCATTGATTAAAACTTCAATAGATATTAAATTGTTTAACAATTGAGTTGTTTTTATATACATGTAGAGCTGAGTGTTTAGCCCATCATATTCTAATACCATAGATTAATAAACAACAATATAATTAATGATATAACGAGATTCATTATTCCATTCTTGTAATGCAAATTTGTTTAAGTGATGTTTGATTGTTTTGGTGACAGGAAAATATACAGTTTCAGGATATCGAATGTTGGGGTATCAACATCAATCAATTTCGGGATTCAAGGTGCAACACCCCTGAATTTCCAACATCTAAAACAGAACAAAAATTGTAAAAGATGGGAGAAAATTGGGGTGTTACATTAAAAGGAGAAGAGAAGAATATATATATAATATATATATATATATATATATATATATATATATATATATATATATATATATATATATATATATATATATATATATATATATATATATATATATATATATATATATATATATATATATATATATATATATATATATATATATACATACATATATATATGTATATATATATATATATGTATATATATATATGTGTGTGTGTGTGTGTGTGTGTGTGTGTGTGTGTGTGTGTGTGTGTATATGTGTGTGTGTGTGTGTGTGTGTGTATGTGTGTGTGTGTGTGTGTGTGTGTGTGTGTGTATATATATATATGTGTGTGTGTGTGTGTATATAGGGAGAAGTTCAGGTGCGAACATCCTTTATCTGCGAACTGTGCGAACTCTCTATATGAGATGTTAGATCTTGATCTGACGGTCAAGATTCTCGCGCGAATGAATTCTTGAGTAATGGCATTTTTGTAATTATGAAACTTGTCTGCAATTGCAAATCACGCATTTTATTTCTGTCCTACATCAAGTGCTGATGTTTTCTCTCTCATCACCAACTGATATTTCTCCATCAAATTACTCGTTTTCTGAAATTTGTAAGTGAAGAATCACCATTTTAGATTGTTCTTTTTCACTAAGGTTTGTTAGTTGAAGATTGTCAAGTTGTTACTCTCAATTTCATGGTGTTTTTTCTTGTTCTCTTGAATTCAAATTCAAGTATGGAGTATTATGATTTTAAAGATGTATTTTCATTCTACCTCACTAGAATCGTCATTTTTTTAATTTTGGTATGACTTAGCTTTTTGGTCTTCGTGTTCCTTTGACTTTAGTAATGTTTATTATTATTTTTGAAGTTTTAGGCTTAGTTGAATTGAAGTTGTTTTAGTTTTTTCAATTCATTTATTTTTCTATTTGATGGTTTTATTCTTATGTAAATGTTGTTGAGGATGTTCTTTTCTAACATTTTGTTCATTATTATTGATTTTGTTATGCTTTCAAATTTTGTACTACTATTCTCATTGCTGTGTTTTTTGCTTAAAACTTGATTCTAATTGTTTAATAAAGAGTTGATTTTCTCAGTTTGTGTCGATTATTCAATTTAAAAAGAGTTGATTTTCCAAGTTAGATGTTATTAATGTTTCTTTTCTTGTTGATGATAATTTAAGCTAAAATGTGTTTTTTTTAATAAATTAAATCTGCTTATTATGTAAATGATGTTATTTTCGTTTTTTATGTTTTTGTTTTTTTAGGATTAGCACCTAAGTTGTTGAGGAAGGTAGGTAATGCTAGAAATGTCATTTTCAAAGTGAATTACTAGTTTGGAGCTTAGCATATATAGTGTATTTCAAAGAGAATACATGTTATCATTCTAAAGGGACATACCCTACTATTTTTCCAAGTAGATTGATTGATTATGGGTTTGTTGTTGTTGTTGTTGTTGTTGTTGTTGTTGTTGTTATTGTTGTTGTTGTGGATGTTGCAGCTACCCAATGTTGTTGTTGGATGTTGTTGCTATTGTCGATGTTCAGCTGCCCGATTCTAGTGATGGATTCTGTTGATGTTGCCGATGTTATGGCTACCGATCCTACTATTTTTCTATTTGATGATTTTATTCTTGAATTATGTTGCTTTTGTCGATGCTGCAGTTGCCCGATGTTACTGTTGGATTTTGTGGTTGTTGTCAATGTTGCAGTTGTTGTCCCATATTGATGTTTTCATTAGCAGTTGTTGTTTTCTGTACTGATGTTACTCTAGTTCTTGTGTAGGTGCAATGATGGGTTAGTTACTACTACAGAAATAATTTTACTTGCTCGATAGTTTTAGTTGTAACTAGCCTATTAATTCAACTTGGTAGAGCGCTATGCATTTGCATAGAGAATGTAGGTTCAACTCCTACATAGGCTACATTCTTATTCTCTTAGATTTATACATTTTTTTTAATCGTTGCATTGGTTGACTAACTCATCAAAATGTGTTACATTTTGCTAATTAAATGACTTACATTTGCCTAATTAAATGATGTTACATTATCATTAAATGGTCCTAACTTTATGCTTTTGTTTATAACCTTATGGAGTGGCGGGATCAGATTATGCTCCACCAGTTGCTCAATAATACTTGGAGCATCACTGAGACAACCTTCAACACTAGTTTTTCGACCTCAGTCCATACTGCTACTCAGCTAGTGGTTATATAGACTACTATTAGTTGCTGATCATCTTAAAAAAGTGTTGTGGAAGACAAATTTTGTGTTGCTAACTCAAACAATTATATTGTTACTAATATAATAAAAAGAGTTGCCGAGGACTGATTTTATGTTGCTGACTCAAGAAATTATGTTGTTGATCTGAAAAAGTCTATCATACTCAAGTGCACTCATGAAGCAGAAAAAAGCAACTATAAAGCTGCTATAGTGTACTCAATGAGTTGTTGAATTCGTAGTACCTTTTGTGGGGGAGCAACTCTGTATCTGGCTCTAGTCCATGTAGTTATCAGATTGTTTGAGGAAGAGTTGTGGTACGGTGTCTTTACTTGTATGTTAGTTCTTCTGTATGTTACAAAAGCATTGTTTACGCCATTTATCCACCTCATTTTTTAAAGCTTCATACACTAGTGGCAACCACAATGCAGCAAATCTGGTGCACTATGAATAGCAAAAGATGTGAACTAACCTCTGAGAAGAGAATGACTGTATTAGATTGTACTCTATAAGTTGCTCAGTAATAACATGAAGCATCACTGAGATAACCATCAACACCGTTGTTCCAACCTTAGACCATACTGCTAGTGGTGCTATAGACTATGGCTAGTGTTGTTATTCATCTAAAAACGTGTTGTTGAAGACAAATTATGTGTTGCTAACTCAAACAACTATGTTGCTACTAATCATATAAACAGAGTTACTAAGGATTGATTTTATGTTGCTGACTTAAGAAATCATGTTGTTGTTGATCTCAAAAGTCTATCATACACAAGCGCACTCATGAACCTGAAAATCAATCATGAAGCTGCTATTGTGCATTTAAGGAGCACAAAAAACAAAAAACCCATAATAAGTAGCCTATATAGGAGTTGAACCTACATCCTTTATGCAAATGCATAGCGCTCTACCAAGTTGAGCTAATAGGCTAGAAAATATAAACAAAGATAGCAACCATCAACCATCCTCACCAGAAGACCTTGTGGTACCACAAAGGCAGCAACAACACTACCAAATGTGGCAGCAGTAGAAAAAAAAACCATAGGAAGAACGCAGTTTCCACTTTTTGAACACAATGTAGTCCTAATAAGTGAAAATAATTTAATAAAATACAGAACAATATTAATATAATAAACATAATTTTAAAATTTAATGAAATAAAGTAATAAAATAAATGCTATCAAGTATCGACATAGATCAAGAAAATGCCAATAAATAAACTTACAAAACTAGATCAAAGAAATAACAAAGAATACAAAATTTTTGTTCAAACAATAACAAAACAAAAACACGTAAATTTCAAATAAAACCAATAATCAAAACAGTAACACATTCAATGAAAAAAAACTCGCATAAAATTCGAACAAAATAAGAAATTTTGTTTGAAACAATATTATCGAAATAGCACAAAAATTACAAAAAAAAATCCAATTGAACGATTTTAAGTATTTAAACACTAGATCTAACAATACTGCACATAGAAATCACACAAATTCTCAAATAAACTCACCAAATATTGAAAAACCCTAACTTTTGACAAAATAATTAAAGTAAAAGACATCAAAAACATCAAATGTAAATAAAAGAGAACAACATACCAGAAAATATAAAGACACATTTTTTTACAAAATCATAGTTTGAATTTTCTAGTTAGATGAAGTATGTTAAGCAAAAAGTATTTACTTAATTGTTAGAGAGAGAAACGGGATTGTGAAATAAAAGCCAAGCCATAGGGTTTCCTGTTGAAAGAGCAAAAAGAAGAATGAGTGCAAAAAACGCGTGTTTCTAATACCCCCCCCCCCCCAAAAAAAAAAAAAAAAAAAAAAAAAAAATCCCATGACTGACAGCAATAGTTCTGCGTTCACATATAAAGGCGTGTTTGCACCAAAAAAAAAAAAAAAAAAAAAAAAAACACCAAAAAAAAAAAAAAAAAAAAAAAAAAAAAAAAAAAAAAAAAAAAAAAAAAAAAAAAAAAAAAAAAAAAAAAAAAAAAAAAAAAAAAAAAAAAAAAAAAAAAAAAAAAAAAAAAAAAAAAAAAAAAAAAAAAAAAAAAAAAAAAAAAAAAAAAAAAAAAAGGGGGGGGGGGGGGGGGGGGGGGGGGGGGGGGGGGGGGGGGGGGGGGGGGGGGGGGGGGGGGGGGGGGTCGATCTTCTCCCTGAGGGTACCTCCAAAACTGGGCTGTATGATTTGTTCTCCAGCATGGGTAAAGTTTCAGATGTGTTCATTTCTAGAAAGAAAAGACGAAGTTGCAGATCTGATTTTGGGTTTGTGCGCTTTGAAAGTTATGATGACGCTTTAATGGCGGTCCAGAAGTTGAACGGTTCGACGCTGATGGGTAACAAAATTAAGGTCACCTTTGCTAAATTTAAAAAAGATAGGTCTTCGTTTAATAGGCTGAGCAACGGGACCAAAGAGGACGAAGATAAGGTCCATAACCACTTTCGTGGGATAGAATCTCCAGCTTACAAATACTATCAAAAGGTCTCTAAAGTCCCCAATGGCGCCCAAAAAATGTCAGAGAAGGTGGTTGAACAGAATCTAATCTCTGCCCAGGTATCCATTAAACTTCTTGAAAATCCGGATATGGTTTCTATGCTGAACCTCGCTGTGATAGTTGAACTTGAACCATCTTATAACATGAATGAAGCAAAATCGATTCTGAATGAATCTGACCTAAAAATTTTATGTATATCCACCTTATCCCCATTGAAATTAGCCCTATTCTTTGAGAATGAATCAGACATGATGCTACCTTTAGAGGAGACTTCCTCGCTAAGAAAGGTATTCGCCGACGTACGAAGATGGTCGGATGAGGTGCAGTATAGAGAAAGGATTGTATGGCTTGAGTGTATTGGGCTGAACCCAAAGGTTTGGAGTTTTGAAAATGTTATGAAGATTGGAGAGTTGTGGGGAAAAACACTAAAGGTGGAACAAGAATTTAATGGGATTATTAGTCTTACCTCCGCAAAAATTATGGTTCTTACTACAACCATGAAGAGAATTGAGAAATGCGTGAAGCTAAAATGGGAATCGGGTTCGTGTGACGTATGGGTAAATGAATTACAACAGGGTGTATGTCCGATGATGATGAATGACATTTCCGTTGAACTGGGCGAACCCATTGGTGATCAGGTGGTGAATCTCCCTGTGAGGGGTGCGAAATGGAAGGAGGGTGTGCAGTGCCTTGAGGAAGATGGAACAAGGCAGGGGATTGAGGTGCACGGGGGAAACTTAATATTGTTAAAGGTTAGAAACATGACAAGGGTGGACAACATGAAGGAGCTTGGTGTTGGTGTGGGGTCTGTGCAACTGGTAGAGAATGAAGCACAGCAGACGGCAAATGCAAATGTGGATTACAGTGTACTGATCGATGTTGAGGCACAGCAGGAGGTGGTGAATGCGCAGCACTCTGACCAGAGGAGAGAGAAGGAGCTCATGAAAGAAACCAATCTTGTGGATGCTAGGCAGGTGGCTGAATCCGAGACATTGAAGATAGATGATGGAATTGTTGAGGATAGGGAGCTAATTGTTAAGGGGTTAAAGATTGTGGTTGATGAACAAATGCAAGTAAGGACGAGAGATCAGATGTTGGAAGATTTCTCTATTGGTGCTATTCAAAACTTTGATCATAGAGTGCAGGACAATACTTGGTTTGACCCTATATCTTCAGTGGAAGTCGCAAATTCCTAGCAGCAGATAAACATGTGATTGGTGATGACTCCAGTATGAGCAGCTGCCCTCTGTTGTCATCTGCTAGCCTAACACAGAAGCGACCAAGGGGGCGACCCAAGAGAGTTGTGCAATCTCTCCCTGAGCCTTTATTTGTTCC
>CM033457.1:138041-146051 GCA_019425755.1 Amaranthus cruentus | reverse complement strand
TTGAATATCCCAAAATAAGAGAACAACTAACTTAGGGGAGAAGACACTAGGGGTTAGAGGAAGAGGTATGGCCCACATGTCTAACATCCAACTATTATATTTTTAGCATGCTTATCCTTAAAAATTTATAACTAGTGTAATGATCGTGGGATTTTTAAATTTTCATAAGTATAGTAATTTAGCTATTTTGATAATTTTTTCTTAACATAATTATTGATTATTAGATATAAAAGACATTTAATAATCATATTAAAAAAACTACACACTCGATCAAAGTGTATATTAAAGGAAAAATTACCGTGAATAATACAAGCTCTTGTTAATTTCCCTACAATAATACGAACTTTTGATTAACCATGAATAGTACCAACTTTGGGGTGCTTTTTCCTAGAATAATACCAACTTTAGTTTATTAACTAATTTACTATTTTTTTTTCCATATAATCACCTATAATTTGATTTTCAACATGTTAGGTATATTCTAGGAAAACACCCCCATAAGTTGGTATTATTCCTGGCTAATCAAAAATTGGTATTATTGTAGGGAAATAAGCAAAAGGTTGTATTATTCCTGTAATTTTTCCTATATTAAATTTATATTTTAGCAAAAATTTGTATGACAAAAATAATTGTACATGCTTAACTTTTCACGATATGAAGATATGTTGCGGAAATTCTATTCACGTTTAATATAGGAAAAATTACAGGAATAATACAACCTTTTGCTCATTTCCCTACAATAATACCAATTTTTGATTAGCCATGAATAATACCAACTTATGGGGGTGTTTTCCTAGAATATATCTAACATGTTGAAAATCAAATTATAGGTGATTATATGAAAAAAAAAATAGTAAATTAGTTAATAAACTAAAGTTGGTATTATTCTAGGAAAAAACACCCCAAAGTTGGTACTATTCATGGTTAATCAAAAGTTCGTATTATTGTAGGGAAATTAACAAGAGCTTGTATTATTCACGGTAATTTTTCCTTTAATATACACTTTGATCGAGTGTGTAGTTTTTTTAATATGATTATTAAATGTCTTTTATATCTAATAATCAATAATTATGTTAAGAAAAAATTATCAAAATAGCTAAATTACTATACTTATGAAAATTTAAAAATCCCACGATCATTACACTAGTTATAAATTTTTAAGGATAAGCATGCTAAAAATATAATAGTTGGATGTTAGACATGTGGGCCATACCTCTTCCTCTAACCCCTAGTGTCTTCTCCCCTAAGTTAGTTGTTCTCTTATTTTGGGATATTCAAAGGCCTTTTGTTTTCCTAATCATGTTTCTAATACAATCAAACTACTTTTCTGGTTGCAATATTGACAATAGAACAATATGAACAACGAAGAACTAATTACAATACAAATTCAAAGGAAATACATTTCATTTTACTATTGAAGAGAACCATAGAAAAGGAAGAAAATGACATGAAACATATTAGCTAATGCTTAGACCATAGTTGAGTATTGTATCCTAAACAATTCAAACAGTTCCCTTCACCCATAAAGTTCTTACTTATATTTATCATATGTATAAAAGAAGTCAAATCCATTTTGAGGTGACTTAGATGAACCTGCTCTATCACTACCACCTGACCCATCACCAATTCTGAGAGCCAAATTTGGGCCATTCCCAACCGAAACACTAGGAAGAGTAGTAATCATAGCATAATGAGGATGAACCAAGGCAAAAGGAGGCATAACAGAAGTTGTAGTTTTGATAGCATTAACATCATTGTTTAAGTAAGCCATACTCCTAGGAATCGCAGTAGGTAACGTCTCACTTTCACGATACTTTTGAAGATACATCGAAAGAGGCTGGACATAATGCTCAAATCCAAGTCTAGACATAGCCCTTATAACATCTTCAGCTGTTATGGTCTTGCGATGCTCTAAATGACAATGCTCATTAGCTTCACTTGTGATAAAGCTAATGAACTCAGAAACGCATCCTTGTAGCAATTCCTTAGCTTCATCAGCTACTTTTGCCTGTGGAGGTAAGGCCCTCCTCATTATTCTAACCACATTTGCAATGGGCATGTACTGATCTTGCTCACGAAATGGGGCTGCCAACCCGGTCTTAGAATTGGTGTATATATCAAGAATCTTGCAATTGTTGTCTTGGCTTTGAGAGTTAGTTTCAAATGGGTAATGCATTGAGGCTTGATTGTTATTGATTGGCATGTTCAACCCATTAGTATTACAAGCTATTGGTATTGAGCCTTGTATGTTGTTGGGTAGTTTCAATGCATTAGCATTTCCTGTTATTGATACTGGTGCTTGAATATTGGTCTTTAGTCCATTTGCATTGCCCACGAACATAGTTGAGCATTGAATGTTGTAGATGGGCCTGTTTGGGTCATCATCATTGCCTGCACATGTTATTAGTCCTTTGTAACACCGCGTTATATTATCGGGTTTTTTTTAAAAAATAAATTAAATAAATATATATAAATATATATATAATATATATATATATATATATATATATATATATATATATATATATATATATATATATTTTATATATTATATATATATTTATATATATATATATTATATATATATATCACACACAAATATATATATATTATATATATATATATATATATATATATATATATATATATATATATATATATATATATATATATATATATATATATATATATATATATATCAAAACATATATATATATATATATAAACACACATAATATATATTATATATATAGTGTGATAAGTGTGTATATATATATTTATATATTTATATATTGATTGATATATATATATATATATATATATATATATATATATATATATTATATATATATATATATATATATATATATTATATATATATATATATATATATATATATATATATATATATATATATATATATATATATATATATATATATATATATATATATATATATATATATATATAATTTATATAAATATATATATATATATATATATATATATATATATAATATATATATATATATATATATATATATATATAATTTAACAAAATTTCATTTTTTTTAATTGGATCATAGTTGTGAATCTTTATGTATCTAGTATAAAAAATTTTTTGTATTTCTTCTAATTTTAATCTTTGGTTCCTTAACAAAATTTCATTTTTTTTAATTGGATCATAGTTGTGAATCTTTATGTATCTAGTATTATGTTGCACTTAAAGTTGTATGGGTCATGTTGGATGAGTGTTGGGTAATCTCCTTTAATATTATTGTGTAATGAGAGTTATGTATATTTATGTATTTATAAAAAAAATGATGAAAAAAATATACATTATGTTATTTTGGGCAGCATGTCGTCTCGACAAGTGTGTCATGTTAGCATGTGATTTTGGGGTGTGTTTTGTCATTTTTTTGTTCGTCGGTATTGCATAGTGTCGTTAAACGCTAAAATCTATTAAAAGTAGTAAATAGGCGTAAAAAATGTGATATTTGAAACTCAACATAGTTGGTGCCTTCCGGACGCAATGGTGTAGTCGGATTTTTCGTTTGAATTTTCGAAACTGTCCAAAAAGGCCTGAAAAGTTTCTGGTTGTATTTTTGAATTTGGAAATTATTAAGATTAAGGTTTAATTAATTAAAATTATGAAGCCTAGTCATGCCTCGGTAGTGTAGAATGTCCTTTTTGTGGAAAGAGTACGTGATTGTTGTATGTGTGTGGTGTCTAGGACCTCGATTCATAAGAGGGTGAAATTCCTGTCATGTTGAACTTCAATTTGTTTGCAGCGCTTCGAGGTACACGCTTAGACCATACTTCTATAATTGTTTGTACATAGTGGTGTTGTTTCATTCTTAGTTGTGGCATTGTGAATCACTTAAGGGTTAGACACCTCAAATAATTGAAAGAAGTTAAAACTTGGAAATTGAGAATTGATGTGTTTGTTACCTTTTGGGCTAGTACTTTGGTTTGAATTATTACAGTTATTGTTCCCATGGCAATTTTGGATCAATACGATCACCATGGGGTATGCATACTTTACCTCTGACAAACCGCACAGGACGAGTAACGTCTTAGGTCAGTGGTTGCCTTGGGATTAACTCTCCCATGTGTATTCCTCCAAAATTAGAGCCTTTGCATGCTAGGATGAACACATTGCTTGTATTTAACCTAATTAATATTTTGTATGAAGTCTTTGACGTGTATTGGATTGTTCTTTGGAACTTGCTACGATGTTGTCACACGACGGCTAGCAGGTTGATTTGCACGTGGGGGCTGAGTGAGGACTCAACTTAGAACTCGTAATCATCAACACTATGCTTTTCTTTTGTAATTGGACATTGACTTGGTTTTCTTTTCGCTTTTGTTTATTTTTCTTTTGCTTTACCTAGAGGCTAATAGGCTCTCGAGTTGTATATTTGGAACTTCCGCTGACTTATTTCTATCGTTTTGATATTGTTTTCTGTTTTTACTTTATTTCTTTATCGATGGAAAGTTCACAATCCTAGAGGAGATTTACATCCTTAAACCCGGAGTTCATATTTACATATGATCTTTCGAGTGACTTAAACCCGGAGCTTTACATCCTTAAAGAAAAGTAATTTGTCACGAGATGTTGCTTTTGATTGGGAAGATTTGATATTAACAATGCCAAAATACACCATTGGCTAATTAAGCTTTTCTTTTAATTAGTTATTAATAATCCAACTATTCTATATTAGTTCGCCCAAAATAAACCATATAGCTTAATGCCTTTTAACAATAGTTTATTTTGATTGAAAATTTTAATTTTTGGTAGCCTTTAAATTTTGTTTTTTCTTTTTGGATAATTTTTAGAAAAATAATTATTTTTAATTCTTTAATATAAATTATCTGTTACCGCTGGTCATCAAGTTTACGGAATTAGTCTAAACCAATATACGTCATATTTAAGATTGTTAAAAAAAGAAACAAAAGTAAGCCTTTTTCATTAAAATGTGAAAGTTGGGATTATTAATCTAAATTTTTGCTTCTGATTACTTCACTTGATTATAGTGATGATAAAGTTTCAATCGTATTTTCATATAACTTGGTTCAATTCATGTAACATATGTACTTATTTGTATTTTCAAGCAACATTTTTGTTGATGGTTTTTATTTTAAACGTGCTCTTTCATTTTTGCGTATTCTACGAGTACTATATCTTTAGTTAATAATGTATATGCCACTACAATAAATTTAGCTTTTTGCAACATTGAATTTAGTGACATTAAAAAAATGTCACTAATTCATATTTTTAGTGTATTAATTATTGATTTTTATTTTAAGTTCCACCATAAAGTGATTTAGCGACATTTAATTTGGTCTTTAGTGGCATACGTAATTGTCACTATAGTCTATAGTGGCATTTGTGAGAAATGTCACTAGATCCTATGTCGCTAAAAGCTTTAGTGTGACTTTTTAATATGTTGCTAAATGGTTTAACAAATGTCACTAAATCCTCTATATACACTATAACAAATTTGAAATAGCGACATTTAAATTAAATGTCGCTAAACATATCCCACTAAAAGCAAATTATGTTGTAGTGTGCATATATAGTTTTATGTCGATATTAAACAATGTACTCCTTCCACCCTAAGAAAGAGAAATCTAAATTAAAATTCTGACGTATATATTGAAGATCATAATTATACTTAAAGGCTTGAAAAATTTCAAGTGTCACAATTTAAGAGGGTTTTTCTAATGGAACTCATCTCATGGCTTTAAAAATAACATGGCATTTGATGTTGACAAATATCTACCATTAATTTATCTTTGACCAACAATTATTTATACTTAAATTGAGTAAATTAGAGAACATAATATATTGCATAATATATTGTTGACATTTTCCACAATTATATAGTTAATTTATACATATAAATTTCCAATGCATATTCTCGTTGGCTTTAGCTATTTTAATATCATATAGTTATAGACGTTGATGTTAAAAAAATCGTGCAATGCACGGGTTCTTACACTAGTATAATATATTCATGTGAGATCTTGTTAGATTCATTTGATGCAAAATTTTTTAATGTATATTTTTTACAATTTTTATGATGCGTACTTAGAGATATTGAAGCTCAAAATTTGCTTTAAAATGTGTGCACACTGAAGAATTGAATTTGGAGACAAAAACCATTTTTGAGGAGAGAAGATAGGTGACAAATTTGTATATAAAAATGCTTTGTCACCCGCCAGTGCGAAAGAGTTTTTGTAGCAAAAGTATTTTCTAATTTAATGAAAATGAATTTCAGATAAATGAGCAAAAGCGAAATTGAACAGTAAATTCCTCGCTAAACTATTTTCCCGTTTCAAAATTCAAATTGGGCAAATTTTAGTGACAAGTCCGGGGACAAAACTTTTGTCGCTAACATTTTTTTCTAGATTTTCAATATGGACTTCAATCTCTTTCTCATTTCATTCTTTAAACTTATTCTCTTTCTTCTCCAACTTCTCTCTACTTACTAAATTTTCTCTTCCTTCTCTTTACTTCTCACCACTCAATCTATCTGGTGACTTTCCAACGTTTTTTCGGTGAAAATTCTTGTCTTTCCACTTGTAATTTCATTCTTTAACTATTTTTTCATATTCTTGTTGATTTTTAACATTCATTGTTTATGTTTTCATTTTATGTCCATAATTGACATGCATTTATATGTTAGAGTAGAATTTTGATATACATTGTTAGTTTATATGTATGTTTAATTATTTTCTATTATGTTGATTTTTGTCCAATTTAATGGTTGTTTTGTCTCAATTTAGTTTATGTTGCTGCTTTGTTTTCTTTTCATTTTCTGTCAAATTGTTTTTTTTAATGTTGATTATCTGTTATTAAAAATAAATTTTTCCAACCCTGGTGGATCTGGTTAATCCTGTAGATTGCATGATATAAACACCAAATACTCTTACTTTTTTTCGCAGATCCTAATGCATAATTGTGAGTTTTTAAATTATTCTAATACTTAGAAAGTATATATTGATACGAATCTAACAAGAATCCACCTGAATAAGCAATTTTTTCTTATAGATTGATGAGAAATCGTAGTCAAAGTTTGACAATAAAATTCTTAAATTCTATTTAAGAAAAACGTATAAAAACGGAGGAAGTACCAAATACCAAATGCCAAATACTGAATTAGGAAAAAGTGTTGAGAATCTTAAATGTTTCGGGCAAGATTAAAGGTAGATAAATATGGATTAAAATGGCTAGTAGGAAGACTAATTTTGGTGAGAAGAAGATTGTAATTTGGATTATTAAAAGAGATAGATGTATTAAGACGAAAAAGAAAAGTTGATTTTAAAGTGTTTAATCAATCTATGTAAAAAGAATGTAAGATTGCAAGAGAAGTGGGGAAGAGTAGTGTCAATGTTTTCAATTTCGGGAGGGGAGTGAGGACATAGTAATGGAGGACATAATTACATGTAGCTGGTGTTTTACAAGGGAGGATTGCAAAAAAGTTAAAAAGCAAGACAATTAATAATATTAAATAAGTAGTGGAAGTAAAAACATTGAATTATCTTGCATTGCTTATTTTAAACAGTTTAATTCATATGGTAGATTTATATGCAATAATTTTAGATAATAAATTTTTTTAATATAATAAGAAAATCAAAAAAATCAAAAGAAATGTTAGCCAGTTTACCAAGTGATGAAGCAGAAAGAGTTGCAGCACCTAGCTCTTTGTGTTGGTTGTAGTTTACAATCTCCTCACTTCGTAGATCATTTGGATGATCAATAAATGAAGGGAGAAATGGAGAAGTTGCCATTGTTTCAATTTGTTGGTTTTTTCTACTATGTTTCCTTGTATTTCTCTCGCTTTTAAGTTGTTTACTCTTATATGAGTAACGCTTCGTTCACCCTCTTTAAAATTGTCTTATATATGTACATTTAAATTAATGTTTCAATTCAAATTTATCAAGCAAATGACATCTTTAAACGAAACACATTAACTCCTAATTCATATATAAAATGCTACATTTC
>CM033457.1:130541-133041 GCA_019425755.1 Amaranthus cruentus | reverse complement strand
AAATTATCTATTATCAATATATTGTGCAATAAAACAAAAGTCAAGGTAGTTACTTCATGAGTTCACGTCTTCACTGTTACATGATAAGTAATATAAATTACACGATCTACTAATAAAGTAAGTACAAGTTGACAAACTTGAGTAATTAACAAAATACTCCTGAGCAAAATTCATCATAAATAAATAAGTAAATACTCATTAACTACCTAATACTACTATTTAATCTAACATGAGTAATCAATAAAATTAATCAATTATCAATTATACTATTTAATTCAATAAAACAATTCACACATTCCACACAAATTTAATAATAATAAAACAATTTCACAATCAAGCAATAATAGTAAATAACCAATTTAATCTAATGAATCAATTTAATCTAACATGAATAAATTATGCTATTTAAACTAAACAACTAAAACAAGCAATCTGGAAGAATTAAGCATAACTATTAATAAATGGGCGGAATAAGGTAACCTGCTGGGTGATGGTATTACGGCTTCGAGCAATTCTTCGAGCAATTCTTGTTAATGGAACCACGATGGTATTATCAACAATTTTGATAATGGAAGCTTGAAGAACAAGGAGAGAGAAGAAGGAGGTCTGGAGGTAAAGCGTTGGTTGCGGGCTGCTGTATGAAGATTTAGGTAAATTGAGATTTCGGATTTTTTTAAAAGTAAAAATTGTCATGTGGCTAATTTTAGGCATTTTCATGAAATCGGTAAAATCGTTAATATCGACCGATTTTACCGATTTCACCCGATTTTACCGATTTTATGGGCGATTTTACTTGATTTCGATTTCACTTCTGATCCAACTCCTAAGGCCCAGGTGGAATCGTAAAATCGTGCGATTTTACGATCCGGATCGCGATTTTAATAACATTGCCAATACGTAAACCGAAAAGATATTTAACGTCGTGTTTACCCATCATAATGATATTTTTTCAAAAACATAGACATCGTGATTATCCTTATGGGGTAACTGTTTTGAAACTTTAATCAAAACAAGTAGTTATTTAAAAATACAAGGACCAATGAGATACTGCCACATAGAAAATAAGAAAACTTAACCTCTCAAATTAGTCAAAATCGCAAACTTAACGGTCTATTAATGTTTTCCGTTAAGTGGTAGTCATTTGCAGAGAAATATATCATATTAGATAGTTTTTTGCAAAAAAAAAACCCATAAGATATTTTTTTTTCAAATAGACCTAGTTTATTTATAATTTTTTTCGACGAATTATAACTGAAAATTTCATGAGCAACGATTCAAAATAATGATATGGAGCCACGATATTTAATCTTCACTTTTACTATGTAAATCAAATTATTTTTAAATTAATTATTAATGACTTTGGTTGTAATCTATAAATCTTTCATCGAATTTTGAGAGAAATTAAAATCATGCAATAATTAATAACTCTACCTAGTTCTAAGGTGTAACCATACCTCATCCCATAATTTTGAGATAAATACATCATCATCATCATCATACTATTACTAAATCATAAACATTTTGTGACAAACAGGAACCCTAAAATTCCCTCAATTCAATGATCATTGCCTCATGGAACGTGAGGGGCATGAATAGCCCCATAAAAACCAAGGAAGTTAAAAACTTTCTTGTGGATATTAGTGTGATAAGCTTGATGGAAACCAAAATCAAAAATCAGAATGCAAAAAAGAATCCAAAGGAAATTGGGAAATAAATGGAATTGGCTTACGAACTACAATCATCATGAGAAAGGCCGAGTGTAGGTGGGATGGAGGATCGATAGATGCAAGTTGGAGCCATGTGCGACACACAAACAATTCATTGCTACAAAAATCACTCCAATTAACTCGAATGAAAGCTTCCACATTGTTTTTGTTTATGGGTTACATAATGTGAAAGATCGAAGGGAGATGTGGCTGGAGTTGGAAAAGATGGACTACAATACGCCTTGCCTCTACATTGGAGACTATAATGCGATTTATAAGGAGGAACATAGAAATAATGGGTCTCTGGTCTCTACGTATGAAACACATGACATGCTGTAGTGGTTAGATAGTAAGGAGCTCCATCCCATAAAAGAGAGGGGCCACGAATACTCCTGGATAAACAAAGAGTATGGAGAAAACCGCACCCTTACAAAGATTGATCATGCTATAGGGAAACTCCAATGGTTGAATACCTTTAGTCAAGCTAGTGTTAACTATGCTAACCCCCAAACCTCCGATCACACTCTGTTAATCATGAATCTCAAAATGCACACCCAGAAACAAAGCAAACCGTTCCGCTTCTTCAATTACTTATGCGAGCATAAAGATTTCCTAAAGGTAGTAAATAAAGCTTGGAAGATCAAAGTCAAAGGCACTGGGTTACAAAGACTATGGTACAAGATGAATAATGTTAAATTAGGCTTGAAGAAATTACACTCTATGGAGTTCGCAGGGATAGAGGAAAGAATCAGAAAATGAGAGGAGACCCTTGATATGGTGCAAACTGATATGCA
>CM033457.1:38041-125541 GCA_019425755.1 Amaranthus cruentus | reverse complement strand
CATGCTAATATCCAGATGGCACCATTTGGGCCCATATTGTGTAGATATGCGTTCCATTTTTGGCGATCGGGAGGGTATAGTATTAGGACCGCCATTGATTAGAGATCCAGTTGTTTAAAACGGGAGGATGAAAGCACGACCGCAAAGATTTATCGATCCGCGTATTGAATTCCAATTTGGGCAAAGTATTCCTTTAGCCGAATGGTGGAGATTGAAAAAGGAAGCTTGCCAATTTTGGGCCATCCCGAATTAGGCGAGGGGGAGGTTTCTATTGCTTTACCCTTTGATTGACGTGTTCAGATATATTCCATGGCTTAGTTGATATAATATTTGGGGGTTCCATTTTTTAACCAACAACCTTTAAATTATCTAATTGGGGACCCCGTTTTTCCCAGAAGACTGGGATCCGTGAATAGTGTTGAAAAGTTTGTCTCCTAATACATTAAAAAAAGATTACAAAAATTGGTAAAATTTTTGAAAGTATACAATCTTTGCGCTGTTGAATGTAATTTGGAATTCCAATTTTTCAAGTCTAACAAAATTCCAAAAAAACTAATTTTGTGTTTTTTAAGTTTGTTTAAGCAAATCAAAATTAATGTTTAAGAAAATACAGAAAAACCTTAAAAGAACATTGGAATTAATTTCTTCCTATTTTTTCAAGTCTAACAATATCAAAAAATAATATACACTAATTAATATTATGTGTCAAGTTTCATATCAAACAATTAAAATTTAACCTAGTTAAAGCGAGTTATTTGGGCGGAACAAAAATTTTTTCAATTTAACCATTTGAAACGGGAAATTTCAATATTTTTAATCACCGAATCATGGATTGTAAGGGCCTCGGTATATGTAAGAAAGTTCTCCCTTTAAAAGGTAAATTTTAAGGGGCTAGGACAACCGCTTTACGGGACAAAATGTTCGTGGATTTTAACATAAGATGGAGTTGGAAATCATTAAGGGTGGATTTGGGGCTCCTCCCGGGATCGAATTAAAACCAAGGTTTAGAACAAACTAGGGTTTTTTTGCAAAAATCTTTAATGAGGTGGTTTGGACATGTACAGAGAAAAACTTTCGAAGCCTCTGTGAGGAGGATAAAGAGTATTATAGTAGAGGGTAAGAGGAGTCGAGTAAGACCCCGGAGAACTTGGGATGAGCAAATAAAAGTTGACATGCAAGAATTAAACCTCTTTGCGGACCTGACAAGGGATAGGGGTAGGTGGAGAACTTGGGATGAGCAATTAAATAGAAGTTGACATGCAAGAATTATACATGTTTTAGACTACTGATTGTCCCTTTGCTTTCTTGTCAGTGTTCTTGTTTTTTGGCTTTTATTCGTTGCTTTTACTGCTTTTATTATTGTTTCTTTTTCATTTTTAAAATTTTTCTATTATATTAAAATATAACCATATGCATTCTAGTTATATTTATCGTATGTATACAGAAAACGCGTGTGTGTGATAAGATGCAGACTTGTGGAGTCCACTGTAGCCGCACTCGGTCCCTTTAGTTGCAGATCCAGACTCTCGTCTTATTCTTTCTCGAGTCAGGGGACTCTTTGGTCGTGCTCTCCTCTATGGGTATGAGTTGCCGGCATCCTTCCCTCCCCAGACTCTGCCCATAGTTTTCTATGGGTGGGATATACAAGGTATGATGATGATGATGATGATAGTATTGTGTTTCTAGTTTTACGTCAATAAATCAAGTTTCACCTAGTTTTAATGGCTAAAAAAAGCCTTAAAAAGCAACCATGGAACATAATTTAAAATGTATGTCTTTTTTTTCAATTAAAACCATTTCAAAACATTAATATATGCTAATTAGTATTATGTGTTAAATTTCGTGTCAAACAAATAAGAATTGTCCTATTTTAAGTAAGTTAGTGGCTTAAAAAGCATTTGAAAGCAACCTTGTAACTTTATGTTGCACATATACCTATTATTTCGATTCTAACTGTTTCGAAAAAGTAATATATACTAGTTAGTGTTGAGTTCTTTTAACATCAAACAAATTAAGATTGACCAAGTTTAAGTAAGTTTGTTGTTTAAAAGGCCTCAAAAAGTTAATTTTGCACACATGATCCAATCATTTCAAAATAGTAATATACACTGACTAGTTTTGTGTGTCAAGTTTCATGTCACACAAACACAATTTAACTAATTGGTTTAAGCAAGTTAATGGCTAACAAAGCTTTAAAAAGCAAGCATGGAATGTAATTTTAAGCATTTGCCTATATTTTAAATTTTAATTATTTTAAAACATTAATATATATAATCCATTGTTCCTTAATGTAGTTCATACAAGGAATGTTTACAGGAATTAAGAAAAATAAAATTTCTTAAATAGTGGGTATATTACTTTATTTAATACTCATAAATTTGATGGAAGAAAAGTGGAGACCATAAATATTAAAAAAAATATTTAAAAAAATAGTAGAAAAAATATGAGAACACAACTAATAAAAAATCTTTTTATAAAGTTAGTGAGAAACATGTGGGCCACAAGAAATATAAAAATATTAAAATAAATTTAGTGAAAGATATGTGGGGACCATAAACATTATAAATATATTAAAACGAAGATGACCAAAGTTATTATTGTCTAAAATTTGTGATGTAAATAAAAATAATATTCTTTATGGGAACAACGATTAGAACATTCCAAAATGACAAAAAAGAAGTTTTTTAAGTAACGGAGGGAGTGCTAATTAGTCTTGTATTTTAAGTTTCATGTGAAATAAAACAAATTTGACCTACTTTAAGCAATTTAATAGCTAGAAAACCTTAAAAGCCAACCACATAATATAATTTTAAATATTTTCCTATTTTTCCAATTCTAACAATTTAATACACATAAATCTTACAATTTTCAAAGAACGAATCAAAATGTTTTGTATGAGACCGTCTCACCATAAAACAGAATGAAAATGTTTTGTATGAGACCGTCTCACCAGAAAACAGACTCATACAAACAACCCAATTAATGTATTTTAAAATAAATGAATTGAATAAATAAATTTTTTTTTTCATTTTTGTTTCAAAACTAAATATTGGTTCAAAAGTCAAAACTAATTCGTCTATAGTTATTCAACTGGTCTTGGACAAGACCATCTCTCATTTAGACTAAGAGTGGGCTGGCCCAACTCGCGCGTGTTTCAACCTCATATGCTTTCTCTCGGTTTTTTTAATTTTCTGGGCATTTTTCAATTTTAATCTTAAAGGTATCAATTTTGACCTTAAAGGGTATCAATTTCAACTTAAAGTAACTTTAAACAGATCAATAAACATAAAAATTTCAACTTTGACCTATTTGTGATCAATTGTGACGTTAAACTGATCAATTTCTACCTAAATATGGTTCTGTTTTACAATTTGAGAACAGAGTTAATAAAATATTATTATTTTATCATTCTATAGATGAATTTTATACAATAAATGAATGGTCAATAACACTATTAATACAACTACTTTTATTCAATGCAACATGATGTTTCTAATAGAACATAAGAGTATTAGTTAAATTATGACACATAAATTTACATTTGATGTTTTATTATCTAACTCCATTTGAACGTACAAGCTTTAATTATCGTCTTCAAAATAAGTATTTCAAAGTTTATAAAGATATTGTATAAGATTTAGTTCAAATTGAATATGTTAATAGTTAAATCATGACATATAATTTGACAATTCTATTTTTAAAATCTAACTCAATTTTGAACTTTAATCTTCAATTATCGTTTAAAAAATAAGTATTCAAATCGTATAGATATATTGTATAACATTTAGTTTAAATCTAATTATTGATACTTTTATTGACTATTTATTTGTTGTTTGAAATTCATCCATAGAATCATAGAATAATAAAATTTTATGTAACTTCGTTCTAAAATTGTGAAACATAACCATATATTAGGTACATATATTAAGTACAAATTGATCAGTTTAACGTAAAAAAATAAAATCGTCACTTAAGATAACGACTTTATCTAAAGAACAAATTAAAAAAAAATTCTGTGTACCGTCCTACATGGACCGGAAATTTATTTTCCATTAACATAAAGGGGGTGTTTGGTAGACAGGAATGAGAATTGTGAGACTTAGAGGTGAGACTTATATTAGAGACTTTAAGTGAGATTAAAGACAAAATGTCTAATGTCTTTGTTTGGTAAATGATTAGACTAGATTAAAAGTTGGTTAAATTTTACCTCAAAATTCCAAGTCCCAACCTCAAATACCCTCTCCAAGGACTTTTTCTTTGAGACTTTACCATCAAAAAGTGTCATTTCTTAACCTTTTTATATTCCTATTCCCTCTTAACAAACAAAGGCATTTATAAATCTCAATAAAAATTTCCATTCTCCCCCGTCAATCCCTTCTACCAAACACCCCAAAGTGGGAAATAAGTTTTAATAAAACAGAGATTCCGGACTTCAAGATGTTAATTCTTTTTTTCTTGGATTGCTCAACGTTCCAGATCTTTTGATCTTCTTCTATCTCCTTCGTTTCTTAATCTGGTAAAAAAGATTTCCCAAATATGACAACGGCACCGTTTCAAACAACAACACTGCTGTTAAGTAAATTAACCTTATCACTCAGCCCTACTCGTCCGAGTTCAATTTCGGGTAAAACTCGTAAATGTCATCTCAGAGCGAGTACCGGGTCATCGAGATACAAGACTCAGAGATGGGTTGAGTTTCAAACCGAAGGTGAGAGATTGAAAAGTATCTTTGTCAACGTTGCGGGTAGTGATTATGATGAATGTTCTTCAGTAGATAATTTGGAAGATAAAGAGGTAATATTTTAGTCTTTTATTTATACTTGTAATGAGTTCATGATCAAGCATTTGGTTAATTTTTAATTTCATTTTTGATAAAATAATGTTTATTTGATTAAGCGTATGTGATTATGATGAATGTTTATTTTGATAAAATTTGCGGGTAGTGATTATGATGAATGTTTATTTTGATAAAATTTGGTTATGTGCTTAATTTTGCGGTTTTATAGTGATTAAGCTTGATTTTAGTTTCATCATTGACAAAACATTATGAAGCAGATAGATGATAAGAGGTTTGCAGTTAGGTTGAGAAGTATCTTTCCCATACATAAGACACACATTTGAAGTACCCTTCAAGTGATCATTCGGAATTTTTCCTCTAGGTTTTCCTTGGGAGGGTCTTTCTCTAGCCTGGTGTGCCAGTTTTCTTGTCTTCATCCATTGAAGTCTTGTCTTCTTTGTTCCTTCTGTGTTTTCTTCGAAGCTTTCCAGTTCTTTTATCTTTTCTTGTCGGTGGTTTTTGTCTTCACTGTTTCCCTGATGGCGACATCGAAATTCTCACAAGATGATTCTAGGGTAATCGAGTAATTCCTCAAAACTTGATAACAATAATACCAATCTTGCGAACGAAGTTATCTCTGTTCCTCACACAGAGAAGGATAAACATGAGTACAATCTTGATGGTAACCTTTCTAAAGATGATGATGGCGTGGAATGGGAGGATAACGTAGGGGAGGAGGAAGAAAATAAGTTGAAACTATGGCTTATTGGAAGATTATGGACGGAGCGCAATGTTAATCCCCATGCCTTCATGAATACTATCAAAATTATTTGGGCGCTAAAGCATGGCTTAGAAATCAGTAATATCGGTAAGAACAAATACCAATTCCAATTTCATCATTGGAGAGATAAGAAGAAAGTTGTGGTAGGGCAACCTTGGCATTTTGATCATTATGCCCTTCTCTTGGGGGAGTTGAGCGATCTTGAGAAACCATCGAAGGCCAATCTTGTCCATCTTTTTGTGTGGGCAAGGTTTTATGATGTTCCGTTCAAGGGGAGACAAAACGAAAGCAATGCTATTGTTTTGGGGAATTCTTGACATATGATAAAAGAGATACAACAGGTATGGAGAACTCTATGCGGATTCGGGTCCTTCTTGATGTTCGAAAACCACTAAAGAAACATATCAACTTGAAGATGCGGGGGGCTTCTCAAACCGTGTAACTGTCAAATACGAAAAACTTCCATTTTTCTGCTTCTATTGTGGTAAGCTAGGGCATGGTACCAAAGACTGTGATCATGGGGAGGGATCGCCTACAAAAAATTTTCATGGGGCCTCAAGGCACGTAGGCTTTTTGTGGTAAAATCTTCCACTCCTTCCCCTTCTCCCATAAAAGATAAAGTTGCGTCTGTAGCACAACTCTTGGATAATGTGGTCTTGGGCTCCAAGGGGGAGGATAGAGAAAGAGAAGGAACCAAAGAATACGACTGTTCTCATATTGTAGAGGAGACTAGGCTGGCTCCTAAACCAAATGAGAATTACGAGGAAGGGGGGGTGCCCTTATCCCTGTGGTTGTTCCCCAGTTCGAGCCCAACGAAGAACCTGTGGACAATAGGGCAAAGAAATGGAAGAGAGTCTAAAGATATGGGCCGGAGCCTAAAGAGTTCTTGTCACCGAAAGCAGATCTGAGGAGTAGTACGAAAAGACCAAATGATGCTGATTTGATGCTGTACACGTCTGACTTTAATGATGATAATCTCAAAAAAAGAGTTGCTTCTATGGAGGTTGAAGACGATTCTAGTGCTGAACATGTGGCAGGCTCCACCTCTAGGGCCCTCGGTGGAATATGATGCCTTTCATCTGCTGGAATTGTCGTGGGCTTGGGAACCCCATGACAATTGATTCCCTCACGGATCTCGTGAGAAATTACTCCCCTTCTTTGATTTCTTGTCGGAAACGAAATGTTATGCAGCCGAAATCAAACGTGTTCAAAAATGGCTAGGCTTTATCAATGGTGTGTGGGTAGATCCTCAGGGTCGAGTCTGAGGATTAGCTATGCTTTGGAAGAAGGATGAGGAGATCAACCTCCGGACGGTGAGTAGTAGGCATATTGACGTTAGTATTCGTCATGTTTCTAGTGAACACTGGAGATTTACTGGAGTATATGGATTGTCAGATAGTGGCAGTAAACACAAAATGTGGGATTTAATTAAATCTTTAGGTAATGAATCTGATATTGCCTGGATGATAGGTGGTGATTTTAATGAAGTCCTCTTTGCCCATGAGAAGAGTGGGGGTAACTAGTGTGATTTTTACTCCATGAAAGCTTTTAGAGATTCTCTAGACTATCACAATCTTAGAGATGTCTGTTATAAGGGTTATCCCTTTACGTGGTCCAATGGTAGGCACGATGGTTTTATTGAGGAGAGGCTGGACCGTGTGGTTGCTAATTCGGTATGGCACGATATCTTTAGAGATGCCATCGCGGAAATGATTGTTTGGGATAGCTCAGATCATTATCCTCTTTGTATTTTCTTTGGAGATAATTTGGATTCTAACGCTCGGAAATCTCTGCTCTACAAGAAGACTTTCCGATTTGAAGCAAAATGGCTCCAGGTTGATAATTTCGACAATCTCATGAAAGATCTTTGGGATAAGTCTCATGGCTAAAGGTCTTCTTGGACGAAAAAAGTGAAGCACTGTGGAAAACTTCTCATGAAGTGGGATAAAGAGACCTTCAAGCGCAGCCAATGGAGAATTGCTTGGCTCAAGAGAAGAATGAAACGTCTTCGAACGCTTCCCCAAAACAGAATTGTGATTGACGAGAATAGGGAGGTGGAGAAAGAGTTGCATGATCTTAGGAGGAGTGAAGAAATTGCGGCATGGCAACGATGTCGCCCTTTCATCCTCATAGACAGAGATATGGCGTTCTTCCACGCTATTGTTGCAAGCAGGATTAAAAGGAATAAACTCAATATGCTTCATGATAAAAATGGAAACCCTCAGACTTCAATTGATAACATCAAGAAAGTGGTCATTGACTTTACTTAGACTTGTTCTCGTCTTCTCGTAGGTCCATCAGTATTGACAAACTGGATACTCCCGCCGTTCCTTTTTGATGTTCCTATTTGGGTTTTTCACCAAGATTAAGAAAAATGGAATCTTTGGTGGTAGTGGGTATTATTTTAATCATATAGTAGTGGGAAGTAATGATTGTATTGGAATGATGAGAGAGAAAATAATTATAGATAAAATTAAATAATCCAAAAAACATTGATTTTATTATACATTAAATGAGAGAGAGAAAGCTACATGGATGGAAAGTAACCAACTTTCCAAATTGGGTAAGTTTACAATTGTGTTAAAAAAAAAAAGGAGGAAATGTAATCCCTCCATCCTAAACTAATAGCCATCCAAAAACAGAAAAAATGGCCTTGCATTGGCCAAATTAGAAATACACGGATCACTAATATGAATAATTACAAGTCTAATCTGGAAACAAATGACCTTACAAATTCCATTTCAGCTTATATTAACAAGCTGATTTCATTGTTAAACATTAACCCAAACAGCAACAATACAACTGCAACATAATTCAGCCTCACAGCAGGCTCACAGTAGCAAAATTTCACTGTCCAGCAACATAATTCAGCCTCACAGCAGCCTCACAGTACCAAAATAACACTGTCCAGCAACATAATTCACCCTCACAGCAGCCTCACAGTAGGCATATAACAACAACCTCACATTAATCGCATTTGCATCATTAGCCTTCTAATGGCTTTAGATAATGATGATGAACAACAGGGGGCTTGGTACTTTGGTTCAAATGCATATGATCCACCGTCCAGCTCAGATTCGGAGGAGGAACCACAACAAATTGATGCACAAGAACCAGAACAGCAAGATCAACGTAAGCCAAGGGTTACAAACGAGTTAAGGCATCTCATTTTACATGAAATGTTGTCACTTAAAGTAAGTGACTCACTCCCACATGGTACATTTGTACGAATAGCAAACAAATACGGTTACACACCAAGAACTATTCGAAACTTTTGGAAACGTGCAATTCAAAGCAAAGAAGAAAACAAGCCATACGTACTTGAATCAAAACCAATGGGTGAACGTACATGCATTAGAGATGTTGCAACATGTCTAGACTTGGCACCGACAACCATGGTGTCAAAACTCGGCCGAGTTAACTCGGAACGGCGGAGTTGACACGATTTTTCAATCTACCGTTCCGATATCACGCGAATTGTAACGTCCTCTGGAAAAACAGCGCACCACCACGGAAATCGCCCATTATGGATGTTCTATAACGGAGATTTTGGCTTATTTCGGCCGTGATTCAAGTTTTTGCCAGCGAGATTTCACACACACCAAAGTAGAAGGTAAAACTCAAAGAAAATGAAGAAAAAGGTAACAAAACTTACATATGTTGGTTTTAAAGAAAATATTGAAGAAAAATATAAATTTGAGACTCCACCATTAAAGCTAAGTTTAAGCCTTGAAGATAACTCAGAGTCACGGGTGGGAGATGACCATTTTTTTACTCTACTTGTTTTGAATAATAATCAAATATAAAAGAGAAGTAATTAAAGAGGCTAATAGTTATTATTTCATAATTTTTGTTTTACATGTCCCATACTTCCAACCCCTTCTTTAATTTCCTGTCAAAGAGTTATTTTTTCAATATAAATTATTAGTAGTCTTGTCATATCAATCGTAATTTGAGTAGATACTGTATTTCTTATGTTTAAATATTGAAGGGATTTTTTATTTAATTGAGTAATTTACTACTTTTTTAATGAATTTCATATTTTAAAATTTATTATTATTATTATTATTATTATTATTATTATTATTATTATTATTATTATTATTATATGTAATATTTTATAATTAAATAATAATAAATCATTTAAAGAATATATTTATAATTTAAGTATATGAATAAATTATACTGTATAATTATCGCAACCCGTTCCGTGACAACCGAATTTTTTCCGTTCCCGCGAGCGATTGCATTTTTGCACCATGCCGACAACGGTTTGGAGATTGATAAGAAGGGGGGAGATTAAGGCACATTCAAATCCATTACACCCTTCTTTAACGGATGCAAACAAGGCAAGAAGGGTTGAGTGGATTTTAAGCCTCATTCAAGAAGATACAATTCAAAGACATCCAATGTATAAAGCTATGTATGACTTTATACATATTGATGAAAAGTGGTTTTACCTAACCAAGAAGATACAAAGGGTATATCTAGCACACAAAGAAAAGATTCCATATAGGGCGGAAAAGTCATCAAAATTCATACCGAAGGCCATGTTCTTAGGGGCGGTTGCAAGGCCTAGATGGAATCAATATGGCCAATGCACATTTGATGGGAAAATCGGAATTTTCCCTTTCATAAATAGGGTTGCAGCACAAAGAAATTCAATTAACCGTCCAAGGGGGTCAATAGAGATTAAACCAACTGAGTCGGTTACTCAAGATGTTTACAGGAGCATGCTCATACAACAATTGATTCCAACAATTCTTAGGAAATGGCCAAGTGATGGTCCATCCATTATTTTTATCCAACAAGATAATGCAAGGGTTCACATCACAAATGATGATCCAATTTGGCAACAACACAATAGGTAAGGGGATTAACATTCATTTTAACTCAGCAACCACCTAACAGTCCTGATTGTAATATTCTAGATTTGGGTTTTTTTAGGAGCATACAATCACTTATGCATAAAAAAAATGCCCAAGAACATGAATGAGTTAATAAAAGCAGTGGAAGATGCATTCGGAGAGTTACAACCAAAGACATTAACCAATGTTTGGATTTCATTACAACACCACTTAAATGAAATCCTAAAGCTTAAAGGTTCTAATGATTTTATCCAGCCACACCTAGGGAAGAAAGTGCAAGAAGACAATGGTAGGTTACGGATACAAGTGAGAGTTCCATCACAATTGCTTAGGGAAGTTGTACGTTTCCTTAACCCAAACAGAGATCAACAAGTAACAGAGACAGAAAATGAAGATGCTACACAACAAAATCAAATGATGCTTGAGGCATATGATGAAGAAGTGGAAGAAACTCAAACATGATTAAAAATTGTTGATTGGTCTTTTGTTTCTTTAATAAGTGTCAATATATTATGATATTTTTTAGTTAATGATAATAATATTTTCTTAAAACTTATAATCCAAAATATTTTCTCCATATGATTTAATTTGATTCGCAATTTCAGTTACTCTTGAAGAATTACCTTTCCTTAATTCTCCTTTTATTCATTTTAAATTTTCAAAGCACTTAAAGATTGGAGTTTAGTACTTCTCACGTTGCTATCCGTAAAAGTCTTGTTGCAAAATTTCCCATGCCTCATTTGTTGTGTCAGCTCTTAAAATCATTAGGAAGATGGTATTTGAACCCGCGTTTTGTATCAAATATAAGGCTTTGGTATCGATTGCCCTTTCCTCTTGTTTCTTTTTTTTTTAGCATGCCTCATCCTTTCTTTATATAACCTTGATCGATGAATATCTTTGCATGCCTCATCCTTTCTCTATATAACCTTGATCGATGAATATCCTTTCTCCCTCAAAAGTTAGTAATGGAAAATATGAAAAGTTGCTCGCCATGGATTATTTTAATTTTGGGTATTACGTGTGCTTATAGCTTTGATACCAAATGTAGATAGAAAGCTTTGAGAAGGTATTTGATTTGTTTCTTATTGGTTGGATTGCAATACATAAGTAATCACGTATTATAGCCTAATGCTTGTCAGCGGACTGGCATTGTGCATTGTTGACTTGACATCACCATTCTTCTATTTGTTTCTATTTTTCTAATCATTTCTAGAGTTTACTAAGTCTAGGATATTTTCCAACTCTAGGTCATTCTAGGCTTGTTCGTCTAAATAGCTTAAAGTCTACCACTTGCATTAGTTTTCAAGATTTGTCTAGGATTTTTCACATTACTTCTAACAAATGTTGCAAACTGAATAGAAAATAATAGCAAAGGTTGCTAATTCAAAGGACAGAGGATGTATTTGGGTGTGTTTGTGCATGCATATGTGTAATATAACATTGTAACTTCTAGTAAAAGACACTTTTAAGTTGTAACTTATAGATTATAGTACTTGGAATGTTCTCATAGATTGTGATTCATAACCGACAAATTGTCTTGCCATAATCCTATACCATAATGTTGACCTCTATATTTATTTAAGTGCTCCATTTCTCCCAAAGATGAGCCAAATGTTTATGCTTCTTATATTTCATGTTATAATGACATGTTGTAAAATGAAAATTATTTATGTGAATTGTTCCGAATGTTTTTAGCATCAAATCTATCTTAAGGCATATGCAGCACCCAAACTCCACATAAGTGGAAGCTTAATTGGGTAATGAAATATTTTTGTAGTTTTCCCCAGGAAGTAAAAGCTTTTAGGGGTAATTAGTTCACATATATTATATAGAGGAAGTATATCTATAAAAACGTTTCTCTTATTTTTTTTTTTAGTTTCTTCATGATTTTTGTGATGTTGATCAACTGTGAAGGTTTACCATTGTTAGATTTCGTGATCTTGTTTCATTTTCGATATCCTCAAATGTAGCTCGTCTACTCTAATATCCCGTTAAGCTTGTTTATTTTTAGGCTATCAACTTCCCGCACCTCAAATAGTTTTGAGTCGCTTATTTCTAGTCAATTTCACAATTTTTTCAATTTTTTGAATTAGTACAGACAATCCCGAAGCTGCCGGAACGTGATTATGCTGGAACACCTTATGTTCCTGTTTACGTGATGTTGCCTGTAAGTTTTGCTTGTTCTTTTGCATCTTTTAGTTTTTCTCATTAGATTGTCCAAATTGATTCACATCCTCCATTGACTTTATAGCAGTATTTTTTATAGTCTCACAAGTAATGTTAACAAACGTTCTTTTACATTTTCACTACTTGTGTTCTGTTACAAAACACTAAGTCCTCAAATGAATTGATTATACCCTCCCATGTGCCTCTATTATGTAGTTGGGTATCATTGACATGAACTGTGATTTGGTGGATCGACATAGCCTCATTGAGCAACTAAAAGTTTTAAAGTCAATTAATGTTGATGGTGTTATGGTTGATTGTTGGTGGGGCATAGTAGAGGCAATTGCACCGCAGCATTACAATTGGAGTGGTTACAGGAAGCTATTTCAAATTGTGCATGGTCTTGGGCTTAAATTACAGGTATTTTAATTTTTCGTGCTCTTGTCAAGATATTTACAATATGTATCTTCTGCTTGCATCGTGTAGTTTCCATAAACTTGCTGCTAAGGTTCATAAAGGTTAGAGGGAATACATTGGATGTTGTATATGTGTTTAGGTAGTTATTATTACTTTTATTTGGATTTGGATAGGACTATTAGCTTTGAGGGAGAATTATTTTTGGAATATTAGATTATCGAAAGTGTGGACGCTTAGATGTATAAGCGGACACAAAATTGAGGATTAAAATTCAAAACGAAGACTTAAAAAACGTTAGAAATTTGAACTCAAGGGATTTATAAAGAGGGCGAGAAGACCGACGATAATCTAGAGGATATAAGTGAAGAATGAGCATTTAGATACATGGGTTTAGATAATAAAAAATCAAAATTAATGGAAAAATGAAATATGTTGATACCCTGTAACAAATCGCCAAGATCCGTTACCGAGACTAGATAGTTTGGACAATTCGAGTCAGCCTAATGACTCCTAAAATGGACAATTCGAGTTTGGCCTCTAACTCCAAAGACTAATCTTTATTATGATTATTCTCATACCAAAATATTATTACAAGGGATGGCTCTATATATAGCCTAATCCCCACAAGACAACTATAATAATAACAACTAATCTAATTACAAAATATTAAGACCAACTAAATGTGAAATGCCGATAATGCCCTTGGACCTATTGACCCAATTCATCACATTACCGACCGCCAGAAGTTTCACCTTGCCCTCAAGGTGGATAAAAATTAACTTGGCCATCCACTCTTAGCAACGAGAATCAAGATAAATGGTTGAGAAAAAATTTGAGAAAAAATTTCCCGAAACTAGTTGACTTGGTTACGTTATATGAAAATTCAGTTGCGAAAGAAATCATAAAAATTGGTGTGTGAAATTGAGAAATAAAGGAGTCAGGATTTAAAAATTGAGTGGAAATGTTTTGAATGAAAAATTTCCCATTTGCAGAAGGTGAGCTTAAAATGTTTTGGACCTCCCTCCAATTAAATTTTAGAAACGTAACAAGTCTAACAACCCAATTCATTCTAGAATCGCTGAAGTCATCAACAACCAAGCTGACATCATCCTCATGTTCATGAAAGGTACTGCTCCTGTTCCCAGCTCTTTCATTTTCCATTCTCTCTCCTTAAAGCCAAACAACCCGAAGAAAATATCAACTCTTTCACAGAAACTCTCTTCCCTCACCACCATCTTCTTCCTCACGCCGGTCACTACTCTGAACGTCGCCCAGAATTTTTCGGCCAGCTGCAGCAATTTTCCGGCGACCTCTTGCACCGCCCAAGAGCCGCTTTCTACACCCCCCATTTTTCTCCTCTGTGCTCGATTTTGTCTTCTTTTTCATACCGGCCATTCGCCAGTCTTTTCCGGCGACAATACCTAATTCATCGGTCAACCGACATGGTCCGTTGCCCTCGTATCTGTCTCTGCCTTCTTCCAGACCATTATCTTTGACTTCCTGTAATTTTTCAGCAACCTCTGAGTCCAAGGCAAGTTGCTTTGCTCTCCCCATTTTTGCATGCCACCACCATTGTCTTTCCGTTGTACCGGCGCCGCCAGCCCGTACTTCCCCCCGAACCATTACATACTTGACCTAGCTTTCCCACTTTATGAACATCACCAATCTTTTTCCTCTTGCAGTTTCTCTCAAATAGGCATTTCCATATTTAAATCACTGATTGTCTCCACGTGTTGCCACTCTCGGTTCTCCATTTATTTTCTTTGCATTGTTTACACTGCACCCCCTTTTTCTTCTCCCTTCTTTCCATGACTTTTTCTGTTCCAGCTTTCCCTTTCTTGATTTTCTTTCTTTCTTGATGTTCTTTTGTTATTTTCTGTTGAAGCCTTGTCTTCTTCCACTTTCTGATTTTTCCAAGTAAAACTTGGCCCTTATTGTTGAGGATTTCTACATATTTAACCTTAATCTCTTCTTTAGAACCTAATTTTTCTTCATTGGTGTTTTCTTCATTCTCTTCATTAACCTCAGAATCTTCACAAATGGTGTCTTCAATACATTTCGTTAATGGAGGCATTGAACTGCCCAATTTCTCTTCGACTTTCTCATGGGAAGATTCATCGGTAAAAGTCGTTCGCCTCCTACGAACCGGTTCTGCTTTTTCTCTTTCTTCCCTCAAACTCGCCCTCTCCTCCATTAAAATCGAGAAGATTTAGTCGATTTGGTCTTGCCGCCGGGTAAACTTCTCTTCTAGGGCAACAATCTGGCCGGTAATGGCTTCCTTCAAATCGGGCAGCCCTTGCTCCCAAGATTCCATACTTTCTTGGATCATTTCTCCCACTTGGAACAAAACTTGCTTTGATACCTTTGTAACAGATCGCCGGCGATCTGTTACCGAGACTAGATAGTTTGGACAATTCGAGTCTGCCCAATGACTCCTACAAGGACAATTCGAGTTTGCTCTCTAATGCTCTAACTCCAAAGACTAATCTTTATTATGATTATTTCCAGATCAAAATATTATTACAAGGGATGGCTCTATATATAGCCTAATCCCCACAAGACAACTATAAAAATAACAACTAACCTAATTACAAAATATTAAGATTAACTAAATGTGAAATGCCGATAATGTCCTTGGACCCATTGACCCAATTCATTATATACCCATCTTTTGGGATTAAGGTTTTGGCATTGTTGTTGTACGGCTAAGTGTGAGAACGTGTGTTTAGTGCTAACATTTGAATAGGAGTAGACTTGAAACTCTAAAATTTGTTGTTCAGCTCTTACCTCTTACTTACACGTTGTTAGGACATGTTTGAGATTGCTGCCCTAATACGATTGGACTCAGGAAGCTTTACTGCAGTAACATGCAACATATACTCTTGAATGAAAAAGACCGCTTTTACAAGTTCCTAATATGGAAGCCTGATTAATATCGCCTTATGGTTCACGATCCATATAAAGTGTTTTTACTAAAACAGGTGGTTATGTCTTTCCATGAATGTGGAGGTAATATTGGGGATGATGTGCACATTCCACTCCCACGTTGGATCACAGATTTAGGTCAAGATAATCCTGATATATATTTCACTGATCAAGAAGGTAGGCGCAATACAGAATGTCTCTCCTGGGGGATTGACAAAGAACGCGTACTAAGAGGTCGTACAGCGGTTGAGGTATTGTTATTTTTGAAGCTTTTTTTTTTTGTTATCTGTAAGTACAACATGGTTATGCCTATATGGCCCGAACTTGTCATTTTAAAATTGCATCAAGAGAGGAAATGTTCATGACATTACCGTGGTTGTTGCTGTTAGGTACCTTGTATCTGGGAAGTCCCTAATTTTGGTTGGTATGTCACTGTACTTCTGAAACTTGTCTAGTGTCTAAACAGGTGTACTTTGACTATATGAGAAGCTTCCGTGTGGAATTTGATGACTTTTTTGTGAGTGGAACTATATGCGAGATAGAGGTTGGGCTTGGTCCATGTGGGGAGTTACGCTATCCATCCTATCCAGCAAAGCATGGTTGGAAGTATCCAGGCATTGGTGAATTTCAGGTAAAAACATGGCTATATGCATTGAAGATTCCTCCTCAACAATTTAAATACTTCCCATTTCTAAGCAATAAGTAATTATAAAATAAATGCAATAAAAAGGAATTTTGAGGATTATTCTTACCTCAAATAAAGTTGTTTCTACGATGTTGACTACTTATCAACTATCTTTAATTGTCTTCCCCAATACCCTAATGGTACATAGAGGTAACCTTGAACATAATTTAAAACATGTCTTGTTGTAGTGCTATGACAAGTATCTACTGAAGAGTCTGCAGAAGGCAGCTGAAGTAAGGGGGCATTTGTCTTGGGCTAGAGCTCCTGACAATGCCGGCTGTTATAATTCTTGGCCCGACAAGACAGGGTTCTTCAGAGATGGTGGAGATTATGATAGTTATTATGGTAGATTCTTTCTCAAGTGGTATTCAAAGGTTCTCATTGATCATGGAGATCGTGTACTTGCCTTGGCAAACCTAGCTTTTGAAGGCTGTAAAATTGCTGCTAAGGTGAGGACGCAATGTTTCAACTCCAATATGACATTTGTGATTGCCAAGCATATTATAACTCGGCGCTTTTAGTGTTGGTATAATTGCTGGGAATGGTAATAGAAAGCCATTGAATTTTGGAGGGAAAAGCAAGTTTATTGCTCATGCTTAAACTTCAATCATTTCAAATTTTCACAAAATTCATTTCAATGATCACCATTTGGAGATTTGGTATTATGTGGTAATGGAAAATTGTTAACAAAAAGGCTTTTTGTGATCAAAATTTTATCACCATGGGAACAACATGGTACATTCACGAAAATTTTCGCTATAAGTCATTTTCATTACCACCATTTAGTACCAACAACCAAATGAGCCGTGCAAGGTTGCTAGTAAAAAGTATTTTACTTCTAATAACTAGCTTTTAATTGATGTGCAGCTCTCAGGTATTCATTGGTGGTACAAGACAGCTAGTCATGCTGCTGAGCTGACTTCTGGGTTCTACAATCCTTGCAATCGTGACGGGTATGCTCCTATAGCTGCAATGCTAAAAAAACATGGTGTTGCTCTGAACTTTACCTGTGTGGAATTACGCACAATGGATCAAGAAGAGGTGTTCCCTGAGGCCCTAGCAGATCCAGAGGGATTGGTTTGGCAGGTAATCTATTGACTTTGATTGGCATTTGTACTATCCTGTAAGGATAAGGGACTTATTCCAAGAAACTTTTGTGGTAAAGAGATCAAATGACTTGACTAGACCAATTTCTTCCGGTTCTTTTTTTACTCGCCTTTTCCCAGCTGATGTAACCAGTTTGATGATCTTTTTAAGAGGCCCACTTTGTATATTTTGTTAGTATTTTGGACTTGGTAATGCTAGTTTGATAAATGATAATCTTTTCGAAAGGTCAATCTAACTTGTATACATGTTGGGTTTAGTAATGCCCGTGATAAAAATTTTGGTCCACTAATCTACTATTGATGATGAACATGTTAGGTTGAATTGATAGGATTCAACTTCCAAATGGTTCACACTACGATAGAGATTACTATACTTGTATAAGAAAAGACAAGAAATGCAGATATGATTTGTTGCATTGTTTTAGGCTTTAGAGCTTGTATGACTTTCCTTTAGATATTTTTTTTTGATAACTTGTCTTGTGAGCAGAAATCGATTTATTTTTTAATATTGGAAACTATGACTTTTTAAAAAATTTTAAGTTTTTAGATTAGATCCTTAACATTTACTCGTTAACTTCAGGTCTTGAATGCTGCTTGGGATGTTTGTATACCAGTTGCTAGTGAGAATGCTCTTCCTTGCTTTGACAGAGAGGGTTATAACAAAATATTGGAAAATGCCAAACCCCAGAATGATCCTGACGGAAAGCATTTATCCGCATTTACTTATCTCAGGCTCAATCCTGAATTAATGGAGGGATCCAACTTCATGGAATTCGAAAGATTTGTCAAGAGAATGCATGGTATCGTTTGTTATGTATTCATGAACATTTTTAGTAACAGATTGTTGGGTATCTATATAGATCTCCCTGTTTTTTTCGGGCATCAGCTCACAATCACTAATCTATGCATAAGACGACACTGCAGAATAAGTAGAACGCATAATTATTTGCAAAAATAATCTGTATTGAAAAGGTCAGGACTCAGGAGAACTGGCCTAAACCTTGCTAAGTCAAATGGTGGTAGTTACGAAATCGTATCATTTCAAATGATGATATAATACACAGTAATTTTCAAACGAGTTAATCTTTCAGAATTGTTTTATAGGAGAATCAGTCCCAGATCTTAACTGCCTTGTGGGAAGATCGTTACCTGAAAATCAGGAGCCGCCTTTCAGACTTCCATCTAAAGCCTACTAAAACAGCGGATACGACAACTCAACTATAGTGCCGTATGTCAAGCCGTGTTTATAATAACATATGAATGCTACAAGCTGGTATGATCCATTATTATTTAATAAAAAATGTAAGTTTTTATCTATTACAAATGAGTTGGTGTTAGAATTGGTGGAAAAGAACATAAGAAAAGATGTTTTATTAATTTAAAATCTTTATTACAAATGCCCATACAAGCTCTTATTTGTATAGAAACTAAGAGCAGCAAAAACATACTTATAACAAACATGAAAGTTATAACTAACTTTGTGTACAATCCTAACTAATCCTATTGTACTAATCTGGACCCTTGATATAGGAAGGCTGAACACCCTTGATATTATTGAAGCACAAAATAACTTCTGAATGCCGAAAAAGCCTCAGAATGAATTACTTGAAGAATCCTGATGCTGATGTTCTCTTACTGCATGCTATTGTGCCACTTTAGTGTTGAAAATGCTAGTTGCTGATGATTCGGAGATCAATGAACAACATGCTATCTTAACATCCCCTTCTAACTTAGGGTTAAAAACGCCTAGTTTGTGTAATAGCTTTTTAAAGTGCACAGAGGGAAAAACTTTTGTAAATAAGTCTGCTAATCGAGTTCTTGTAGGCAGATAAGACGAGTGTAATACTCCCTCTAAAACCTTGTCCCTTGTAAAATGACAATGAAATTCTATGTTTAGTTCTCATGAAAAAATATGATTTTTGTCAATGAAAATAGCTAATTGATTGTCACAGCTCTATATTTAGCTTTTGGACACAATATGTTGTTTCATGCTTTTTCAACTTATAGGAGAGTTTCCATACATCATAACATAACTTGCAATAAACTTTCGTGTGTCAACAGAAGATCTCCTATTAGAGTCTGAATATGTTAGGAGGATAAGTTTATCATGCCCTTGTAATTAAATGCCTTGTTCACAAGTAGAAAGCACATAATTTAATGTATGAAGCAATTCGTGCCAATTTGAACTCCTTGGTAAGGTGTTTAGTATAACTAGATCAGGCCTTCGTTAGTCGAAAAATTCAACTTACCCACCAAATTTCTATATAGTGTGGGATCTTCAAAGATAGTGCCTCAACGTTCATAGCTCTCATCAACAATATCTTTAGCCCATACCTCGATTAGTTTGTAGTGATCTTTATCGATGGAATCCTTATACACTCCAGCAACCAGGAACAACACGATGAACATTTGATGATTGTGTTACAAACCTTAAGAGACCACAAATTGTATGCCAAGTTCTCTAAGTGCAAATTTTGGTTGCATAAAGTTTCCTGTCTTGGGCACATGGTATCTAGTAAGGGTATATTTGCAGACCTGGCTAAGATAGAGGCAATATCGTCTTGGGTCGTACTTAAGAAAGCATATGAAGTTTGTAGTTTCTTCAGTCTTGCGGGGTATTATCAGAAGTTAGTACGAGACCTTTCTAAGGTAGCTCAACCGCTAACCTAGTTGACTAGGAAAAATATACGATTCATTTAGGATGAACAGTGTGCAATGAGGTAGAATGGGCACGTTATTACTTATTGTAACACCCTGGCCCAACGGACTACTTGTGACTACTCATAGAGACTGTAGACTGACCCCACAAATCAACACTAGTCTTTCCAGCGCACCTTGGCCTCACTCGTGCGCACCTAGGAAAAATTTCCAAGAGATCACCCATCCTAAGATTACTCCCCACCAAGCACGCTTAGTTGTGGAGTTCTTAGCAAATGGGCTTCCATGAAAATAAGATGCCCCTTATTGATATGAGTACTCTATCAATCATTTTTAAATCTAAAGCTGAAATATCACACTTATGCTTAACGACAACTCTAGACCCATGAGGTTAAATACCTAACACATGACCTGGAGTTAGTTGTAGTATTCTTTCCCTCAAGATTTGGAGATACTATTTATATGGGGCCAACTTTATGCTTTTATCAGATCATAAGAGTTTGAAGTATATTTTTACCCAGAGAGAATTGAACATGAGGCAACGACGTTGGTTGAAGTTAATTACTGATTTTGACTTGGTGATCCAGTATTATAAGGGGAAAGCTAATGTTGTTGTAGATGCCTTGAGTTGGAAAACTATGCATAGTTTGTGTTTGGCCTTGATCAGATTGCGATTGAGAGAGTAAATCCATGAGATGGGTATCGAGATAGTAGATCATGGGGTATTGGCATCGATGATGGAGGTGGTATTCGATTTAATTTATTTGAGGAGATTAGGATAAATGGACTAATAATAAGCACCTTGTTGAGAAAGCTTCACTAGTGGTTGAGACACTCAACCCTCATTTTAGCATACATGAGGATGGCAGTTTGTGATACGATGATCGATGGTGCGTGCCTGTCCAGACTTATGAGCACATATTTTTAGAGAGACGTTGCTAACTTTTTTGCCAAGTGTTTGTGCTGCCAAAAAGTTAAGATAGATCACTGTCAACCTTAAGGTTTGCTTTGCCCCCCATCGATACTTAAGTGGAAGTAGGAGTCAATATCACTGAATTTTGTATGTCGTTTATCGAGGAGTTCTAAGGGCAACAATTTGATTTGGGTTATAGTTGATCGTCTAACCAAGTCAGCACATTACATTTCGATGAAGGATACTTGGAACAAGCATCGGTTGGCTTTAGCGTTTCGACAGCAAATGGTGAGACACCATGGAGTTTCATAAGACATAGTTTCAGATAGAGATGCTTGGTTCTTGTCAATTGTTTGGTAGAAGCTATGGGAATCCTTGGGAACGGAGTTGCGGATGAGCAAAGTGTTTCACCCTGCTACAGTTGGACGGAGTGAGCAGATCATACAGACACTAGAGTATATGTTACTAACTTGTACCTTAGATTTTGGGGGTTAGAATGATAAGTTGGATATGATTGATTTTCATATAACAACGGTTATCATTCAAACATTAGGATGGTTACAAAACCTAAGGGTGTGATGAGGTTTAGGAAGAAGGGTCAACGCATTTCAAGATTCATTGGACCCTATGAGATTCTTGAGCACATAGGTGAGGTGGCTTATCAAATTACTTTACCAGCATCTATTGAACGAGTGCATGACGTGTTCCACATATCTCATCTAACACAGTACATCAAAGATGATTCACACGCTAATTCTTCAACCCAAACAACTGACCCTTGATGACACCTTGCAGTATGAGGAGACACCTGTTCAGATCGTAAATGGGAAAACGAGCGATACTCATCAGGGTAGTGTAGCACTCGTGAAGCTGCTATGGTCTAATAAGGTTACTAAAGAAGCCACCTAGGGGGCAGAAGATGCCATGAGACGCGTTTGTCCTTGGTTATTTGCTCAGGTATTATTATGCTTATCATTTTATAACTATTGCATCTCCTTAGTTTTGAGAGATAAATCCGAGGACGGACTTTATTCTAAGTGGGGTAGAATTGTAAGATTTTGGGGAATGTAAGTCCTAGTAGGCCTTGCTAGAAGTCTTAATATTAGTGGTTAATTTAGCTTCTCATGTTGTACATAACATAGTTAACTACTCGAGAATGTATTGAGTTATTGAATCAAGTCTATGAGGATTTAGTTTAACTTCGAAGATGAAGTTCATTTTAAGTTGGGTAGGTTGTAACATTTGGGAAATTTCAAACAAATATAGGATGTAGATTGGGTCAAATATACTTGAATCCGAGTATAAATCGAGTGTGGGCAAAGATGATAAAGACAATATGGTGCCTAAATACATGATTAAGATTATTAAATATATCCCTCTAATTTTATTAGTTTATTTCACCTCTCAATTTTAATAGTTTATTTTTTCTTTTTCATTACTTAGCTAATTTTGTTTAACTTCCTTTTAACTTCCTTAATAAACCCAATCCTAATACTAAACCAAGAAGGAAAACCAGATAGATGCTTCATTTTCATTAGCTGCCATTAATTGTCACCCTCAAATTTAATCATCATCCTCAAATTTGTGCAGGCTGCCGACATTCAACACCTTCCTCCTGAAATTTCGAAACCTAGAACAAGGTAACCTCCTCTTTTCCCACATTAGGGCAAAACAAGCATTCTCTATCTTTTACATCTGAATTCTTCCCAAGAATTTACCCTATTGCCTTTGATTTTAGAAGAACAAAGTACAACCGTTTCCTCTTCCCCATCTAATTTGTGTTCTGCCGTCAAAACAATGCTAAAGCACAGCCACATGCTGCGACATAATTTGCTGACTAAATGAGGTAATGGCATGATACACGCACGGCCTATCACGCAATTTATACCCGAATATTAACTGATTTTAAATTGTTTTAAGCATATCTTACTCAAATTTGTCCTACTATGATCAATGATAAGTGCAATTATTTGCACTTATGTATATCATTTTATACTCCTTAATGATGGTCGTTGTTAGTAATTTCGTGATTATTTGGAAGATTTATGCTACTTTACCCCTTTTGGTTATTCAAGTTGATTTTGATTGGTTTTGATTGTTTTGAGCATGATTCTTATAATTTTAATGATGAAGGAGTTACACTTAGAAAGATTCTAGCTTGGGTGAAGATGTTCTACAAAGGAAATGAGCAAAAGAGTAAAAGAGTGTTTATAATGCAAAAGTTTTAAGGTTAAATTTGATACATGTCTACTCTTTTGACCATAACATTTGATAGGAAAATCGGATTAATGCAAGTTTTGCGTCATTGGAAACTAGACTTCAAGAGCTTTCCAACGGTATATTATATGTCCAATTTCAACATTCGAGCAAGAAATGAAGACTGTTTGAAATTTGCTGAAGCTGTCAGCCAAAACCGTCGACTCGGCTTCCTGGTAGTGGAAGTGGCCGCCGAGTCAGCTTAAGCTTCTGGAATTCCGTGCAACCTTTTCCAATTACTTTAATTTTGTTTTATTTTCTTTTGTCTTTAATTTAATTAACTTATTAGGGTATATTCAGTGGGTAATAAGAGGCAATTAGGTTAAGTCTCCTTGAGAGGAGCACAAGGAGGGAGACAAAAACCCTCTTCTCCTTCTTCTTCCTTCGTCTTTCTCCATTGAAAACCATTTTTATTTCTTGTAACCTTTTAATTTCTTGTCTTTAATTTACTTTCTTTTTAGTAGTTTAATCTTTCTTTATCAATTTTGTATTAGTTTAATCTTTCTTTGTCAAACTTTGATTATTTTCTTAGAAATTGTAATTCATTAAAACTAGTATTGTTCTTCATTTTTTTTGGCTCTTGGTTCTTTAATTGTTTGTTTCATAGTTTAATTATTGTTTTTCCTTGCAATTTCATTATTATCATCTTTTATCATGCTTAGTTTCATTCTAGGGTTTTTATTTATTGTTTTTATCATGATTAGTGAGTAGATCCATTTTCTAGGGTTAGGGTTTTGAACCTATTAGTTGAGTATGATTTGATTCTTGGATGTGTCTATGAAACTAAGGATTAAAGTAGTTAAATTGTGCTAATTAATCCTAAATTAAATATGCTTTGTCGGACTAGTCAATAGAGCTAGCGTGTGAGACTGGGATCGACTTTGCTTTAGGGTAAATTTTAGTTAAATTCTTATTAATTCGTTCAACATTACTGGCGTGTGAGAATTGAATTAGTAGGGTCTAAATCTAATAGTTAATCAACAGAGCGAGAGTTTGAGATTAACAAGATCATGTTAAACCACATAATTAATCCGACTTTTCATAGATACTAGTGAGAATTTAATCATAAAAGACTTTAGGGGATTCCCGACGCCCTGGAACTCTTCATCATATAGTTTAAACCCACATTTTCATTGCATTCTTAGTTTGTTAGACAAAAACCAATCAAACTTTTTTCTCCATAAGCAATATAATTAGTAGAGATTGACACGTTTCTTGTCCTAGCTTCCTTGTGTTTGACCCGCGACTACACATGCACCGTGCGCTTGCGGTTAAAATAAATTTGCTCATCAATCAATTCCTATGACACTACTACAATTCATCACTTGTGCCACTAATTATGCCACGGAATTTTAAAATTCGTGGCAAACTTTGATCTTGCCACGGAAAAATAGGTTTTAAGAAAAAATCAAAATGCTTGCTAAAAGTTATGCCACGGGTAAATATTTACCGTGGCAAACTAGTACTTGTGCCACGAATTATGTCACGGGCAATTATATACCGTGGCAAACAAGCACTTATGCCACGGGTAAATATATACCGTGGCAAACAAGCACTTGTGCCACGGGTAAATATATACCGTGGCAAACAAGCACTTGTGCCACAAAATATGTCATGGGTAATTATATATTGTGGCAAACAAGCATTTGTACCACGAATTATGCCAAGCGTAATTATATATTGTGGCAAACAAACACTTGTGCCACGAATTAAGCTACGAGTAAATATATATCGTGGCAAACGATAACTTATGTCATTGCTTATGGTACGAGTATAAATCTATCGTGTGCAAACATGAATTTTTTTTGCAAAATTAATTACTAGATAGATTCACGTGTAAAACACGGATCCTATAAGTGTTTAATTATACGAATAGTGATATTATTTTATAAAATTAATTCATTTACAACATAAATTTAGCTATTAAATCTTTGTATATGTTTTTATGATATAATTATCAAAGGAAAAAAAAATAATTTATTATACAACAATTTACAATCACTTGTACTTACGAAAGTCATTTTTATCACTTTTTAATTAAATTGCATACATTAATATTTTGATCTAATGTCTCCTAAGTTGTGTAAAAATAAAAACAAAATAAAAATATTAAAAAAAAACAAAATAAAAAAGTGAATAAGGTTGAGAAATTAGAAAAGGATAGTATAGTATAAACGGTTATAGTGGAAAGTTCAACAAAATTTATTTTTATTAATACTTACCTTCCAGACACTAATTCACGCCAAAAAATTCTGGTCTAAAGCTTTTTCTTCAGCGTTTTCTTTTTCTTTAATAACAGTTCGTTCTTCAGCAGTAGTTTTTCGATCTTCAGCGGCAGTTTTAATCATCATTCGATCATTCGATCTTCAGCGATAGTAGGTAATTTCAATCTGTTCTTCATAATTTAAATTATTCTTCACCTTAATTGTTTTAAATTTTACAAAATTAATTCGATCTGTTCTTCAAATCATTTATTCAGCGTTAATTCCATTTGTTCTTCGCATCTTTTAACAGTTGCTCCATTAACTACTTCAGCGTTAATTCGATCTGTTCACGAATTTGATTTGTTCTTCGCAACTTTCAACGGTAATTTCTTTGTTCTCCTGCTATTTACATCTATTGTTGTATTTCATTTTTTCTTATTCAATTTCACTTTGAATATGTTTATTCTTCATCATGTTGTTTGATTAAAATCTTTTTAATTTGATGTTCTAATTTTAGGGGTTTTGATTATTTTTCTTTTTATTAAAATTTCATAATTGTTAATAGTTTTTGTTGAAGATGTTCTTTCAGTTTGATTTTTCAGTTTTAATTGCAAGATGCCATAAGTTGTAACAACAAAAAATCTTTTTAATTTGATGTTCTTCGCATCTTAAGGAATGAGGTTAATCAGAAACTTTCCTCAAACAATAAGGCTTTACAATTGATTTTACAAGCTTGTGGGATAAACTCTGAGACTAACCGGGCAGAAAGTGACAATTCATCAAATTAATGTAAGTATTTGCATATTCTTACTTTTTTTTAATTAATGCTTCTATGTCATTGTGATTTTGTGAATTAGTACTATTGTGAGTTGTGACTTGTTGGAGTTTGTTGTTTGGATGGTATGATCCGAGAGGTATAGAACTTGATTTGTTAGATGTGTATTTATATTTAGAGTAAGGAGTTTGTTTTTATCTTATTTTTGGACCCATGCTTATGAATTATAAGGTCTCCTAGATTCAACATTCGTGATTATAGTTGTCTCCCAACATCCCCCATCCACCATTCATTTCAATTTGTTGAAATTACTTAGTGTTAAAATGAAGAGGGATCTTTTTTTGTTAAGTTTAAGCTTGATCATATTCGTCTAATTGATGGCGGCTACACCTGTTTGACTTGCATGCTCAATATTTGTGTTTGGTTTCTTCTAGAAATTTAAAGGAAATGATTTAGTTATTCTTTTTTTATTTTTTGTATATGGACTTATGAATTGTGGTCTTACGAATTATAATATTCTATTTTTTGTTTGTAGGTAAATGGATTTTGGATTCTAAAAGCCAAAGATGTTATATCAATGCAGTAGAGTTGAGACAAATATACTCATGTTTTACAAGGAAGACGATTTATATATATTAGTTTTAAAATGTTGTGTTTAATTAGTGAATAGGTTTTTACTTAAAACTATAGGTATACTTATGTTTACTTTTTACAAAGGATCATGTATTACAGATTTGTTGTTACCATTCAAACCTCACTACTAGTTGAATTTTTAAACAAATAGTATACTTAATTATCTACAAATTTAATTGTATGAATGAATTGTAGCCTCGTGTTGTGAATGTGGTATACGAGTATAATTAGTCACGAGTTAATTTACGTGACAAAAGATTATGATTTGCCACGGGTAAACACATGTGGCAGAAGAATATGATTAGCCACGGGTAAATGTTTGTGGCAAAAGAAGAATATGATTAGCCACGGGTAAGTGCATGAGGCAGAAATAAATGATTAGCTGTGGCAGAAGAGTATAATTAGCCACGGGACCTCCCGTGGCAAATTTATTTTTTTTGCCACAACCCTGATTTTCCTGTGGCAACAATCTAGCCAAGATCACTTGTGCCACGGTAGTCACAAGTTTGAATTCCCGTGGCTATGTAGCATAGCCACGGGAAATTCTTACTTGTGCCACGATTGCAACTGTGGCACAAGTGATGATTTGTAGTAGTGTTTTTTACGCTTGTGGTGTAGTTGTTTAATTGATTTCAGGTGCTTTTAGCCACTTTCGAAGAAGTTTTAGCATGCTTAGGCACTAAATGAACCTCGGAAATCAAGACTCGAGCCTCTGGATTTAAAACGTCAAATCTCAGCAAAAATTAAAGAAGGAGTTGAGCTTGGTCGACTCGAGGTCGACCGCGTAGCATTGCAAAATCCAAGCACCAAAACACTAAGAAATTTTTCAGCAAAAAAAAGGTCCTGACTGAACTAGTTGACCGATCGACTTGTTCAGGTCTGCAGCCTATTGTACATTTTTTGCCCGTGAACTCCTGCTAAAGTTTCCTCCAATCCTTTCATTTACGTGCTTCAGCCTTTTTGCGCCTGTGCATTCTGATGTTAATGATGGGGGAGATTACTTGCTTGACCATCCTTACAATCATTATTAAGGTAAGTGGATGAGCTCTTGACTTTGCCTATAAATACTCCAAGGAAGTCAAAGGAGGGGACACACCATCAGCTCACAAGCTTAACCAACTTTCTTTATCTCTTCTTCCTTAACTTATTCATGTTCTTGTATGTTTAAAATAACTCTTTAGTCTAGAAACATTCCCTAGTGTTCACATAAACATTTCCTTTAGTATAATAGCTCTAAATTTCAAGCTTTGAGTTGTAATTTAGTTCAAAACACCAATAGTTAGAAGTGGTTTTCATTTGGTAATCAATCAAAGTACTTGGATATTTTAGAATTTTCTGGGTCTATGTTCACAACTTGATGTGGAGTATTTTATCATTTGAATATTGAAGCTCTTGTTCTCATTATTGTGATTTCCAACTCCTCTATAGTATAGGATAGTAAGTTCTTCTAAACTCTTACTTCTCTTTAGTTTATTGAATCATGTATGTTATAATTGTTTATGTGTTTTGTTCCAAGATCATGAGTAAGTAGTCGATGCAGTTAACATATTAATTTTCTTATGGGGGACATGAGTTGAGTACTTGAGTATAGATATGTATATGAATGAATATGTGAGTTCCATGGTAAGGAATCGAAATTCCATTTCGATCTTCATCCATGGACAATTTATGTTGTTTGATTGTATTAAACACTTGTGAAGTATGATTTCATGCTAGTAATGAGTAGCCCATAAGCTAACTTTATTAGAATTCGGTCGAGACCTTGTCAGTCCTTAGGATGATGAACCATACCTATCTTGTATGATTGCTTCATGTTCAACATAAATTGGAAGTCATGAGCATGTATTAGAAAGTTAGTAGTATGGTTGAGTTCTACGCCTAAAAGTCGAATCTCCTAAACCATATTAATAACTATTATTTCCTATGCCCAGAAGTTATGGAGCTAAAATAGAGACTTTTCTTATCATAAAACTTGACTAAAAATAAATTTTGAACCCATCCTTTAGTAAATCAAGAAGTTAATTTTCCAAACTCTAGTGTTTATCTTTATTGTTTGAAACTTGAATCATACAATCGTTTTTATTACTTGTTAAACCAAAAACTAAAAACTTCATTGTCATAAAATTCTACTTGTCACAAAAGGAATTTCCTGTGGATCGACGCCTTACATACCACTAATGCTAGTCATTAGAGTTAATTAAGGTGTATATAGTTTATTGCATAGAACGGACTTAGTAAATCATCAACGACCTACGACTCTAAATCTCTATCATGGCATATCTAGTCAACCCTTATATATTTACCTAGATTTCTTTTTACATATTTCTTTTCTTCCTCTAGTACGTTATTCATTTGCCTACTTTTTCAAGATCAAGTATTAAGCCAAGATGCTTTTTATGCTTATTTTAGTAGCAAGTAGTTTTTATGGAAATATTGGATTCTTATGAAGATTGTGAAATTGATTGGAAAATAATGATAACGGTGAATAATTGAATAAATTGATAACCTTGGATGTATTTACATATTTTTTTGAGCACTAGTGATATATTAGAATATATACTTATCCTTTTGGTTGGTTAGATGTGCATATTGAAGATTAATGGTTGTGGATAAATAACGTTAGATACTGTTTTTGTTGAGAAATGATTAAAATTGATGAAATATAAGATAAAGCCTAAATATTACTGGGCTATGCAATGTGTACCCAAAGCCCAATTGCTGCCTGCCTCAGTTAAAACCCTTCCTTCCCGATCTGATTTCTTTCCCAAACCTTAATATCCCCAAATTCCCCAATATCCCCAATTCCTCATCCTCTCTATAGTGTCCCACCCTACATTATCTCCAAAGTCCAATAAATCAATCAACTAACTGCACAAGACATGAAGCCAAGACCTACACAGTTGCATCCTCTCATGATCCATCCACAAGAATTGTAAGTCTATGTCAATTGTCATCTAAACCAAATATTTTAAATGAAGCAGAATGAATGTTTTTAACGACACATGTGCAAAAGACTCCATTTTGAAATCTTTAAGATGAAAATGTTAGTAGATTTGATGGTGAAAATCATGAAGAAACATATCAGAGCAGAGTGTCAGAGTTACCTTTGTTTAGAATTACACTCGCTCAACACCTTTGTTTCATGTGTACATAAAATAAGTTGGCTGGTTTTGTGGTATTTTCTTTTCAAATCTTGACTAGGAACATGAATGATCAACCTTTCTTTATTACATTATGTTATTTTGAATGAATGGTTGTGTAGGCTACGGTTGTTAGAAAGCTTGATTTATGTAAGAAACAACTTTAGTTTGTTAGTTGGGTATTTTCATATTTTAGGTTGTATAATATTATTTTGGATGTTCGATCGTGAAATATATATATTATTATCATTACTCATTAGTCAATGCATATATTTTTATCGTAATTTCAATACAATCCAAAATTACCCAAAAATGCAAAATATAAGCTAGACCCGTTTTGGATACGGATCAGGTAATGGATCTGTAGTATCCATGGATCCGGATATGGGTTATGAAAATCTAGGCCCTGGATCTAAGTCTTAATATGGGTTTTTCCATGAAAACGAATTTGGATCCGGGTCCACGTGAACCCGTCCAGATCCGACCCGTTGCAATCCCTACTTATGATATATTGTTATATGGACCAATGGATCGGGCTTACGAGCTGGTCATTGAAGGACTAGTGGTCGAACATCGTCTCATATTCCCTGTTTTTGAAGTGAATTTGAATTTAATATTGACTTGCTTCAACCGAGAAAGACATAGCCTTAGAGCTATGGTGTTCCTCTCAACTAAACTCCTTGTGTGCACAAAGATTTATGACTGATGTTGCTTTTAAACCTTCGATTTGATTTATTGTATTTCATTTTGTTTTGGATTTCTTCTCCTCATTCAGTTAATCTGACTCTTTGTTGTTTACCTTCTTTTAGATTGCTCATAGCTTGGGTACCGATCGAGAATGTGGGATCTGAAGGTGATGAGAGCATGAGGAGGAGACTTTTATTATTTAACTTTGAAATACCTTTGTGGTAGACTAGTAGAACTTTGTATAACTTGTTTTTGTATAAAATTATCACGATCGATTAACCGGAGATTGTGAACCGATTTTATAGGTGTTGTTAAACGTAGTGATCTTTTTGGGTATGTGAACCCATGATAACTCTACTTATTTAGTCTATAGGTGAGTCGGTTTGTTACCTAAAACCTTGGAATATAGTTATTGGAGATTTGAATGTTAAAGTTCAAATTCAATTGAAGTGTAAAGTAAAGAAATAAAATTGATCTTGGAGAACAAGACATAACCTGCCACAGTTAGTTCGGAAAAGCTTCATACTCAAACAAGAAGAAATTAACAAATAATTTTATTGTTCGTTTCTTGCATCCTCAAACAAGTTTTATCAATTTGAGGTTTTTTTAAGGCGAAATACTAATCTTATAAAGCGTTGATTTTAAGAGTGTAGTTTAACATTTCAACATTTATACTTGATAAATTATTGTAGAGGTTTAAGTGTCTAAGTGTTTTAGTGCGTAAATGAATTTTCTTTTTAGTTACTTTGCGAGTACAAAAGTGGTAGTAGCGAAGGTGTTGCAAGGGTGCTTAATGTAGAGGATAAGAAAACTTTTTTGGCAATTAAAGGAATATATTAATAAAAAAAAAACTATTTACAGCCTAGGCTATAAACGGAAAAAACACCTTCCTAAATACAAAAAGGAGGCACTGCCTAGACAGACCACCACAAGTAAAATTAGCTAAATGAAGCAACAAAAAGCAACAAAAAAAATAAATACTTAGCTAAACAAAGCCAAACGACTCAAAGGAAGGAAAAGAAACCAAATTATACATTGATAGCCCTAAACCAAGCCAAAATCCAACCAACAAATTACACCAAAAACACCACGATCTCACGGGTGAAAGCACAAAAGAAGGGATGAGATATCGACATTCAACCGTCCCTAGACTAGGATGACTATCACAGCTGCTACCGACACCACTAATACCTCTTTACCCTTGACCCAATCGCTCTCCTCAACATTGGAAGACTTAGGGCATGTTCTCTTCGTCTGATCTGATTGGATTTGATCTGAATTTACTAAGGTCTGATCTGATCTGACCTGATCTGATTTGGTCTGATCTGATCTGATTCAGTCTGATCTGATCTGAATCTTTCTAATCTGGACTAATGATCTGATCCGGTCTGATCTGGTCTGATTTGGTATGATCTGATCTGGTATGGTCTGATCTGATCTGATTTGGTTTAATAAAGTTATTATTATTATTATTATTATTATTATTATTATTATTATTATTATTATTATTATTATTATTATTATTATTATTATTATTATTATTATTATTATTATTATTATTTTTATTATTATTATTATGATTATTATTATTATTATTATTATTATTATTATTATTATTATTATTATTATTATTTTATTATTATTATTATTTTTATATTTATTTATTAATTATATTATTAATTAAGTAATTAATTAATTAATATTAATAATAATAATAATAATAATAATAATAATAATAATAATAATAATAATAATAATAATAATAATAATAATAATAATCTGTAGTAGTAATAATTATTATTATTATTATTATAATGGTCTGATTTGATCTGACCTGGTCTGATCTGGTCTGGTCTGATCTGAATCTTTCTGATCTGGTATGAATACATCTTATCTGATCTGATCTGATTCCAATAAGAATAAGTAATAAGTTAAAAAAATAAGTTGAAGAGAACACCTTCTTATCCTGATGTAACACCCCGTCATTTTTATGACGTGATTAATTATTATTATTTTAATCAGTTTTGAAGATTTTATAAATATATTAAATTAATTTGAGTTAATCTTAATACATTTCATTCACCTACGATTTAAATATAAAAAATATTAGATTAAAAATAGATTTTACAAATACTAAACTATAGAGGTTCGAGTTAAAATTAATTTTTTTTATTAAAGATTATGAGCACTCAAATGTGAGTTTTTTTAGTTGGGCCTTGCGAGAAATTAATCTAGAAGAATAAATAAGTAAAATAATTAAATACCTTCAAAAATAAAATAAAATAAAATAAAATTAATTAATTAAATAAATTAGTGTTTTATTCTTAAGTGAGACCAAACCCTCATTGTTTTTTCAAAAGGAGCCGTCACCCTCCTCACTCACGGTTCAGGCCACGAAGATCACGCGCAGCTCCTCCCTTCCCCACCAGCAAACAGCCGGCAACAACCCACGCAACCGGCCAGCAGCAGGCCAGTTCCCTCCCTCCTAGCAGCAGCCACGACTGCCTTTCGCTCCCCGACAGCAGTAGACGACTGTGACGCCCAGTACAACACCACCCCGCAGCCTTCCTCCACCATTTTTATGCTCCACTCCACCACAACAGCCATCTATACCCTCACCCAATTCTAGTTTCCCCTTTGTGAGCCACCTCCTCTTTTCTCTAATTTATTTTCTAATTTTAATTAGAGTTTTGTTAAGTGCTTTGAGTTTGATGTTGGTTTGTGTTAATTTCATTGGATCTTTTTGTGGGTAAAAGTTTGATGGATGAATTGAACATGTCTATGACTTAGGGTTTGAAGTGTGAATTGAAAGTATGAGTTGTGTGTTGATTTTTGTATTAGTTCTTTGAATTTTAGTATGGGTAGTAATTAAAGGTGTTATCTTTGAACATGAAATGACTAGGGCTTGGACTTAGAGATGAAATTACTAATGATGCGTGTGCTATGCTATATTTTGGTGATGATTAGTTAAATAACCTTAAAAGTTGTTTTAAGACTTAGTCGATTGGCTATCGTTGTGATAATTAGTAATGGTGATGTTTTAGTTGACTATGAAAGTGATTTTTGTTGTAAATTGAGAATAATAGTTGCCAATTGTTGTGGGTTGATTGTTGCGAGTTACAAATACTCTTATTAGGTTGTTATTGAAGTCATAATGCGTAACGCTAGTAAGCCAAGAGCCTAATGTCAATTTATCGCCGATGGTTGCTAAAGTTACTTGTCGTGTTGTTTTGATTATGATCCTCTCGAGCTTTTGAGAATGTAACAAATGATATCGCGATTCGATAACCTTAGGATTTGCCTTATCGTTATATAAGTGTTGTATTAAAATTGTAAGGCTTAGTTGCGATTAGTTATTTTTGGGTAACGCGAACCGATATACCCAAAATTAGTTGATGAAAAGAAACGATTCACATATGCTTTTACTCTTAAATTGGTGAAAAGACTTATGTTGTGTTGAATTAATGATTTTGACTTGTATTGAATGAATTGTGTGCGTGCTAGAGTAATGGGTAAAAGTGATTACTTGGACGTTTAGTTGGTATAACAAAGTAATTAAGGGAACTTATTAGTCATATTCCTAACTTGTATAGGTTCCCAGTTCATAAGAGGAAAGTAGAACCTTAGTTTGGTGCTTTTTGTAACTTTTGGTCGTACAGTGACGCTTGCAGGTACGTACACGCAGTAATTAATTATAATATTCATCGTTTCAAGGTATTATCAATATTTCATGATTATATGCATCGCATTAGAATTATAGAGCGCCAACAAGTAAATTATGCAATCGAATAGTCATAATAGTGACAAGTAGATTGAAAGCATTAGGAGACTATGAGAACAAGTTTCTAAATAGTAGAGAACGCACTATGGTTGCGTGTGGTATCGAAGTGATTATTTAGTTATGGAGTCTTGATTATGATTAGTTGGCGTGACTCAACTGGATTATGTCCGGTTGATTTAGTAGTCCCCTAGGTGAGGTCCGACGAGACCACCGTAAGGGGGGTATGAGCATACTTTTGTCATTAGGCGCCGGGTGGCCGATAACGCCCCTTGACCGAGGTGTCACCATGCGGGCCTTGCAAACCCCAATATGGTTGCCTCTTCACTGGATTGGTACCCCAGTGTGCTAGTTTCCCGAAGGTAGGACCCGAGAGGGTCAGCTGGAGGGGGTATGAGCTCATACTTTGTCATGGGCGTCGGGTGGCCGATAATGCTCATGGCCGTGTCACTATGCCATGAATAGAGGAAAGATATTTTGCCTTTGAATATACTTCGAGGGATTACTAGTTTGAAAGAGAAATCATGAGCTAATAGAGGTGTTCAAACAGATGGGTATATTCGTTATTGCCGAGATACATCGTTGTCTATCCTTTTAGTGCTATGATTCAAATTGTTATAAGTTCATTGATTACTGACGTGTATGTGTTTGTTGTTTGTTTATGACTCCCTATGATGTTCCTGCTATGACACATTTGACTATGGTCCTTATGTTGAGCAGCAGGAGGATCATAGCTTGGCATAACAAGTATAGGAGCTTCTTTTGCTTGGCATTGGGGAAGAGTGGAGTGCGATTATAACAATTACTATATTATTAGCCTGACGTTGTAACTCTTATATTATTTGTTAAGTTTTGGGTTGTATGATCACTTTTCTTTTTGAGCCATGTGATTCCTTGTAAAGTTATAGTCCGCTGCGTAGTTTCTGGTTGTATGATCGTAAGAATAATTCTTTTATATCCGTCAAACCGATGCGTCAACACTGGAACCACAATCCTCGTTAGAGTTGATGTTTTGAGGAGCCGACGATGACTCATTCCGTCGCGACATACTTTTGAAAGGCATTAAAGGCCTCAGATTAGTTTAAGTTTGTTATTTATCTTCCTATATTTGTCATATCCTCAGTTTTTAGTAGAGATGCTGCCGAAATTTTTTAATCACTCACCTTTTAAGGTTAATCTCTAATGTTTATTTAAATTCTTTTCTTTTTCTTTTTAACACCCGAATTTCCTCTCGTCCTTCATGATTTTGGTTTCGTATACGGGGTTGTTAGGGATGACAATTCAGTCTTAATCCGACCCTAGTCCGACTCGATCCAAGGAAAATAATTCGATTTGAGTCCGAGGAAAGGTCATGCGACTCCGACTCCGATCCGAATCCGAGTTAGAGACGGATCGGAGTTGGGCTTTATTAAAAATTCGACACTCCGACCTGACTCCGACCCTGAAGGAAATCTGACTTTGAATTTGACTTTTACACCAATATTTTGTTTCCTTTAAAACTCTAGACGTGACTAATTTAAGCTCTCTCTCATACTAATTGTAATTTTTGATTTTGAAAAACTACTTGATATTTTAGATTAATCAATCAGAATACGACAAATCAGATCAACAGAAATACAATACGCCAAATCAAAATGCGAGAAATTTTGTTAATTGTAGTACTAGGACTATTTCCCTTGTAAAACTTGAATTCAAAGTACATACTTTTTTGTTAAATTGTAGTTGAAAAATCAATTTTGTTAATTTTGTATGGTTTAAAATCATTAGTACAATATCACAACGATATTGATGATAATTCGACTCCGTTGGAGGTTCGAGAGTCCGAGTCGGGGCAAACTTGGAGTATGCATATTCAGACTCCGAGTGGAGGTGGACTGAAAAAAAGTCCAACTATTATCTGAAGCAAAGTCGAAGTATGTATAATTCGAGCTGAGTCCGACCCATCGCCATCCCAACCTACAAGAAAGCTAAAGAGTAATAAAAGAAAGGGAAATTCTACATGGTAAGCACCAGGTTAAGGGAAACGCCTGTAGTAACTAATCTTATTTTCTTTTCTACATGGTAAGTACCAACTGTTTCAAAACTAATTGTCGTAACTATATAACCCAAAAAACGTTTAAATGACCGTTAACTTGTGAAATTACAATATTGCCCTTGTTTAATTCATCATCATCATCTTCATCATCACCATCATCTTCATCATCTTCTTCTTCACCCAAAAAATGTTAGAATAAAACTGAATTCTATCATTGACATCAAGGTTCCTAACATCAATTTCCTTAAGTTGATTCTGTGTATCAACTTTCTGTGATAAGTGGGAAGTTTTTCTAAGGCATCCCATTTTAAAGCTTCTTCATCTTCTTTATGTGCCCTTGTACTTCCTCTTGTTTGACTCCCAAATACATCTTCGACCCCCCAAGTTGAACTCATTTTCCTATTCAAATTTCTCCCCCAACCTCTACTATTCTGCCTATTTCCCTCAATTTGTATTAATTTCCTGCTCAAATACCTTAAATTAAATTGTAAGAAAGTAAGCTATTTCTTGGAAAGAGTAGAGATAATTTGTTGTTAATTAGAAGAGGTAAGTACTGAAAGGCACAGCGGATTTCCACCAGCACGTGAGAATGAGACTTCAACAAATTCAAACAAAGCACATGACTTGAAATACAAACTTTCAAGAAGCAATGAAACCAACAAATAGTTGAATGACAAATTCAACCAAAGAATAGTCAATCAAGACTAAAATATTCCAGTTCAAAACATACTCAAGTCAATTAATCATGATCGTGAATGGTGTTCATGAAATATGGGTTCATGAAAGAAGATGGGTATGGATGCAAAGGAAGAAGATGATGAAGAAGAATTAAACAAGGACAATATTGTATATTCACAAGTTAAGGCCCATTCAAACGTTTTTTTGGGTTATATAGTTACGGCAGTTAGTTTTGAAACAGTTGGTGCTTACCATGTAGAAAAGAAAATAAGATTAGCTACTACAGGCGTTTCCCTTAACCTGGTGCTTACCATGTAGAATTTCTCTAAAAGAAATAACGCATTAAAATTTATAAGGAAAATTTGATTCTAAAGTTATGAACTTTGCGTGATTTGCTTCTAAAGGTGTAAACTTGTGTTTATCTTTTAAAGGCTCGAACTTTGGGGGGGTCTCCGCTTTTAAAGGTGTAGCCGGTTTTAGTAACCTGGAACAGCAGGTTACCATCCTCAAGCTCTCCATCAATAGCTTCTTTATCACCTTCTTCCTCAACCTCCCCATTAATTAATGGCTTCTTCCTTAAACCTCTTCATCAATGGCACACAACAAAGCCTTCAATTAAATTGGGCATTCTTTGAATAATTTCTGAAACTTTTTAAATTTTGGGTATTCTTTGAATAATTTGGAGTAAACCCTTGAATAATTCTTTAAAATTGAATTGGAGGAACAACCCACAATTAAATTGGGCATACAAAATCACAGAGAATCCAAACACATGAAACATTGTGAATTTGTTGAAATTTAAGCCAAAATTTTAACCAAAATTATTGCAATTTAACATACCAGATTCTGGGTTCATCTTTGTTGATAATATGCATAGGATCCGATTTTTTACTATTTCATTACTCTTGTATTAGTTTATTATTTTGGCTCAATGTACCACACACTTTCTGTTGGTGCTTAACAACCTCTCCTATATAAAGGAGGTCCTACTACTTGTACTAAAATGCTTTTACTAATAAAAATAAAAACTTCCAATTTAGAGAATAACTTTCTGTTTCCAAACCTTCTTCTTCACCAAGCTTTCTTGTTCATTAATGGAGTCCATATAAACTGGTCTTTACTTTGTAACAATCTTCTTTCTTAGTCAGACAGAAGATTGTGGAATAAAACGTAAATCCCCAGCAAGAATCAACGACAATCATATGTGGAAAGACTAAATTATAATAATGCGTTGCTTCACTTTTATTTAGGGTTCGAGATTGTAGGAAATGGTTGAAGATGAAGAGGTTTGAGAAGAAGATGATGAGATTGGAAGAGGGCGACGGAGAATCGAAGAAGAAGAAGTGGATTTAAGAGAATTGGAAAAAGGGAGAGCGTAAATAAAACCAAACCAGGACCATGATTTCTATGGCACAAATGGCACAAATGTTACAACTTTTTCAAAAAATGACGCAAAAACTTGAACAACCATTCCAAATTGAAAAACTAAACTACCAAAATTATACCACGTGGTGTAAAGAAACGGAAGTTGAACTTGGCGATAGGGGGATGCTCAATCATATCACCGTCATTCCCCCGACGACCGTAACTCCACAATGGAAACAAAATGATGCCAGAGTTATGTCATGGATTCTTGCATAAATTAACTCCGACATTATCGACCTTGTTATTTCATTCAATACTACTGTCCATGAATTATGAATATGGATTCATACTCTATACAGGTCAATTTCGCTACCTCCCGTGAATGACCCCATCTATTGTGAGGTCACCGAAGGGAAGAAATATAGGAGATAAGAAAGAAGAAGAAAACCCTAAACTCGAAATTAATAATCAAACCTAAAATCGAGATCAAGTGCTCCGAAACCAATGTTTAAAAGAAAAAAATTCTCAACAAAGGTACGGATAATTTGCTAGGTGTCATTGATTTTACTACCACCACCAATACCGGTGTTCACGGTGAGTTGAAGGTCGAAAATAATAAGAAAGAGGAATTTAGTTCAAAAGTGAGAATCACAGATGAGACAATGAATGAGGAGAGTAATATTTTATTTCCTCATTTAATCCCTTATTATATGGAGGCACAAAATAATAAAACCTACCCAAAATTCCCATGACCCATAAACCCTTTTCTTTACTCAACCCATGTTTTACTTGATCTTTTATCCGAACTCAAAAAATTGAACATAAATTAAGAAATAAAATAACCTTGATATTTTAAATATTAAAAATATCTTAATTTCCTAAAACATAATATTCTTGAAATAATATCTTTATTTTATTACATTTCCTATTTTCCTACATTGCACCTCAAGTTAGGTCTTGGGATCACCGAAACCGAACTTGAACAATAATTTTTAACTCTTCGAATCCAATTACCTTTGATAGAAAGTCCGCTAGTTGATCTTTTGACTTTACAAAGCGCATTTTAATGATCTTATCGGCAAATTTGTTATAATTCATTTTCAATTTTTTGAGGTTGGATAACAGATCAAGAAAAACTTGGGTTGAGTAAAGAAATGGTTCATGGGTCATAGGAATTTGATGGGGTAGGATTTTATTATTTTGTGCCTCCATATAAAAAGGAATTAAATGAGGTAATAAAGTATTACTCTCCCCATTTATGGTCTCATATGTGTCTCACTTTTGAACTAAATTCCTCTTTCTCTTTATTTTCTATCTTTAACTCACCGTTAACACCGCTATTGGTGGTGATAGTAGAATCAGTGACACCTAGCAAATTATCTGTATCTTTGATGAGAATTTTTTTTAAACCTTGGTTTCGAAGGTCTTGATCTCGGTTTTGGGTTTGATTATTGTTGATTCCGGGTTTCGGATTTTCTTCTTTATTATCTCCTATATTTTTCTCCTTCGCGACCTCACGTTGGATGGAGTCATTCATAGGAGGTAACGTAATTGGCCCAAAAAAAGTGTGGATTCAAGTCCACAAGTCATGGGCACTAGTAGTATGATCAAGAACAACATCAATAATGATGGGTTCAAGACTTGCAAGGATCCAAGAGATAACCAATTTATCACTTTGGATGCATTGTTGATCTCTGGTGGTAGGAGGGGTGACAATGATATGATCGAGTCGCCCCCGATCATCAATTTCAATTTGATTTTCTTTACACCACTTGGCGTAATTTTTGAAATTTAATTTTTCAGAAATTTCTAGCCAAGTATGAATTTTTTTATCGTATTTTTAGATAACACGGAACAAATGTTGTTCTATTTGAACCATGGACATCATGGTCTTGGTTTGGTTTTGTTTCTGATGTTTTGTTTTGATTTGGTGTTTTTGTTTGAATCGATTTTGGTCGATTATGATCAATGATAAAATGCCGATGGAGTTTTTCCGTACAGGAAAACCTTACGGCTCTGATACCATGTAGAAAATAATGCGGAAATAAAAATTGATTTGAGTTTTGAAAACTTGATTTGTATTAATTTATCAATAAGAAAAACACCTCTATTTATACTTGATTAGGACTTAAAATAAAGAAACAAAATACTCCCTCCGAATCATTTTAGATGTCCCATTTGGGTTTTCACGGTTATTAAGGGTGGTGTGGGGTCCATTAAAAAGGTGGTAGTTGGGTATTTTAATTGATTAAATTAATTGTAAAAGTGGTAGTTGAGTATTGAGAATTGGAAAAGTTGAGGTATTTAGGTAAAAAAAAAGATATACAAAAAAGGAAATGGGACAATTGATATGATTTTGCCAAATACGAAAATAGGATATCTAAAATGATTCGGAGAGCGTATAAACCTAAACCTAAATAATTAAGAAATAAAATAACCTTGATATTCTAAATATTAAAAATATCTTAATTTCTTAACACATAATATTCTTGAGTTTTAGATGAAAGGAATATTCACGATTTCAAGTCAATTGTTTGACAGGTCACAAGAGAGCACCCTATTTTACAATATACAGATGACAGAGAAAATGTAGGATCAAGAGCAGAGAAACAGAAGTAGGTAACGAAGAAGGTTTTGAGAAACCTGTATTAGCAAATAGCAATAGTCTAGTATTGCTGAGTTAGTAGTTATACTACTTTATACAGGAGTATTTATACATTACAAAATGCAGAAGGACAAATGCGGCCTAAATGACTAGGACTAGAGTATGAACTAAGGGTTAGTGTTTATTAGTCAATAGGAATACTACAGAAACATATACCCTTATGGTCATATACCTATTTCTAACAAAACGTTAACATCTCTATAGATTACGATTTTCACCTACTTCAGAACGGGCCAACATGGAAAATGTAGTTACCCTTATTATGGCTCCTCCTTAGATATCGGGTCAGCATCAAACTAAAAAACCATCCCAACACATCAAAGCGGAAAACTTTCAGTTGGGGACCAACAATTTATTGTATTCATACATGTTATCTGTGTATGAGAGAAGTGAGAACATCAAAAACGGTGCTTGGACCATCTAACATACTTGCATTTGCTAGCTGACACCAGGCTGCATCACCGGGAAAAACGACCAGTTTTTACAGGGATCGTCTTCTTTCCCCATTACCTTCTCATTAGCCCACCAGCTTGAACTGATAAATGGTTTATCCGAATCTAGCCCATTTACATGGTCAAAATTGAATTCCTTTATCGACCCAAGAGAGGCGGCACGCTGCTTTTGATGTCGAATCCCCTCTTCAATGTTTGACTGTCCTTTCTCAGAACTTCTCGCACTGGCACTGTCATTAAGCAAGTCATTTGTGCTGTACTCTCTATTGTCTGCATTCTGCAGTGCTTTAGGCAATGCCATGGGCTTCTTTTCCACACACCTCACCACATCTTCAGATGTCAGTTCAAAGGAGACTCTGTGATCAAAAAGAAGATCATTGTTTCTATGCCCCACCGATAAGTTCGGAAGCAGCGAAACTACGGAACCTTCCTGATTCAAAACAACCTCTTGAGATATGGGCTGAATAGCTTCTGGAGTTACAGAACCCGATGTATGTCGTGAATCATATTCATGCCTGGGCCCCACTTCAAGGGTTAGAAGCTTTTGAGGAACACCATATCGGATATCAGGAAAGTAGGGGTCAGGAAAAGGTGAGGATGTGCCAGAGCCTGAGACAACAGAACCGGGTGAAATTAGGGGGCCTACAGGACTTCCAGGATAGAGAAGGTAGGATTGAAAATCATATTGGGAAGGGGTGAACCGTGCACCCACATGGCCATTACTGTTAATGGGATCAAGAAGCCGAGCAAAAGGCACCTCCGGAGAGGAAGGGGTAGTTAAATGAACTGACTCTGGAGGTGGGGTAAAAGGGGCAGTAGAAGGTTCAGTAGTGTACGTAGAGAAGACGGGAGGGGTGACTAACTGGGTCTCGTGGGCATACGGACCAATAGCAAAAATGGAACGAGGTCCACCAGGGGAGTACAAATTAGGGGAGCGAGAGTTGAGACCCACAGAGCCAGCAGGAGACTGTAGAGCTGATGGCGGTTCTGAAGGAAGAAAAGATGCAGGAGATGAAGGAGGAGCAGCAAAGGGGATCCTAATGCTAGGTGGTTGAGTAGCAATTTCAGGAGGTGCAGTGGAAGTTCCAATTCCTGTGGGTAATGGCTCAGGAACAAGGACAGCATGCCCAAAGTGTTTGTTGTCTTTTCGAGAACCAAAACAAGAATAAATGCTCCAACAATTACTCCACCTTCGTTTCTGCAAATCAGAATGTCATATTATAAGGATTTCTAATCTCAAATAAAAGAATAAAACCAGCTATAGCTATAAATAAACCACATAATACTATGTATACGCAGCCAAAGGCAGTTCAGAAAATATAATGTCCCCAAATTAACTATAGAAGCTTTAGTAGCAACATAACCTTATTTAATGCCAAATTGTGTTTTGTTCACAAGGAAAAGCTTAATTCTTTAATTCATCCCGTCATTTATAAATGATTATGTTACACAATAGTTCATAAGAACACATGAAAAGAGATTTATAAAAAGTAAGTAAAACAGGGCTGCCCGTTAGCAGTTAGGAGAAATCTGAAACCAAAATAACATACCAGACAAACAAAGGCAAAAAGATGGTAATAAGAATGCCAAACAACGATGACATCTGAGTCACAATAATTTAGTGTCTGCTACATAAATTAAACCAATCAAAGCGAGAGGTTGTTGCTAACAAAGACTATCCTTTATTTGGCCCTAGCTTAATTCTTAAAATACTAATCTACAGCTAAAAAAAATCAATTACAACGATTATTCTCGTATATTCTCCTCTATTCAATGCTCCTCTAAATGGCAATTACCCTTTCCTCTAGTACAAAGTCATGTCAAAGGCTCCAACAACTTTCAATTTGGGTCTCTTCCATATAATAATAGAAGTATCAAATAGCAGTTACATGTTTTAACCTTAGTTTCTTTTTGCTATAGAAATTAGAAAACCTTTGTGCTGATTGCTGAAAATATAGTATTCACAAGGCTATAGACAATATGACAGAAACACTGGATAAAGCCCCTTCATTGTGAGCAGTGAAACATAATTGGCTAGTTAGTACGCCTTTTGGATTCGCGATTCGCTCAAAATGGTTCAAAAATAGCATAAAATTGACCATAATTCACTTTTTTCGATTCGCGATTCGTGAGGTAATCAGCGAAACATGTGACACTAAATGTGAGAAATGAACTTCTAGGGCAATATTTGAATGCTATGAAACCTGGTTCTGAAAGAGCACTGATTGAAATTAACTATAACGTAACATTGGTGATGATGCATCTTCATCCGACACAGACATACAAGTAACATACAGATAGGGATAAGCACTGTAAAAAGGGTGAATCTTCGGATAATAGCAATGTTGTAGACAGGGTAAAACTTATTCGGATGAAAATTGAGGGGATAAAACCATCATGGAACAAAACCAAACCGAAAAAGAAATTTGTTACTTCAAATAGATCTGAATTGATATATATAAACCATCTTTTTTGGCTTAGGTTAAGTTAGGGAGGGAAAAAAACCTGAAGTTAAAAATGATGTTCTAAAAAATATGTTAAACCAACTTCGGATGGATGAGGCCAGTCTATTGCCCAAAGGAAAAAGCCCCAATCTCCGACTGAAACAGACATTGAATGAACAAAAATCCTAGCCCACACCCATGTCTTTTCATTTGCAAACCTTCACTTCCCACCTATTCAGCTTCTTTCAAAGTTGTATTTTCTCAATCTCTCACTAGTCATCTGCTCCTGTTTTCTTATGCTTAGTGGTTCAGCATAGTTTTTCTCATCTCCTTCATCGTTGGTCCTCCACTCCTCCTTTTGTCCTGTTCTCATGCTTGCATACCAAAAGGAAAAAAAACGCCAAAAAGTGTCAAATAAATACTATTTTCTGACTATGATTCTCCATTATCGACTGAGATCAAACATTTTATTGGCAAACTTCTGATTTCTTATTTTTGGCTGGATCCTCACTTCCTATCATCGGGTTCTTCTCTCAATGAATGAAATTTGATGATACAATCAAAATCCACATTCAATCATGCTCACAATGGACCCAAGTTTAGGCACACTTAACACTAAAAGGTAGAATTCCTTTAACAATCAAAACCAGTTCAGATTTGCTAGGAGTATAATATTCAACCCTGAGCCCTGAAATACAGATTTGCTTATGCAGAGTTTAGTAATCAAATTCAAAATAATACTCCTAGTGGCTAGTATATTAATCAATAGCACAGGGAATATTGTCTAAGATCATTCAACATAACAAATTGTATATGAACCAAAGGGATGCTTGGTTTGCTTTGGTTTGGTGGATAACGAGATTCATTGTTAACGAATTCTGAACAATCAAAGATTGAAAAACAAGCATACAAAAACAAAAGTGAGTTTTGGAATCTGAAAAATGGCTAAGGTAGCGAATCAATCAAGTGAAACAAAACAAAAGGAAGCAAATCTTAAATCTAAAAGAAACTTACTTATATAAACAACAAAAATAAAAAAAAATAAAAAAAATAGAAAGAAATATGACGAACCTGGATAGAAGGAGGTGGAAGTCTAGAGTTGGCAGAAGCTATGGCCGTAGCAGCGGCGTTAACAGTGTCCAAAGCGCTATTTACATTTCTCATCCCGCCATTATTAACTCTGCTCATCTCTATTTGTAATGATTTATGAATCTCAAATTTCAATTTCAATTTCAATATTTAGTGATTGAGAAGTTAGAAAATCAAAAACTCCAAGAGTCCTAGTAATAAATTTGGTTGGAGTTGACTTGGAAATATACTACTACTATATAGGAAACTCGATTGGAAACACCGAAAAAAGTTTGTTTTCTACTTGTACAAGAAAGAAAAAGGAAATACCAAATCTTTATAATCTCTCTCTCTCTCGTTAGTATTAGTAGTTCATTTTTTGTTATGGGGTCAAACACGGCAATGACTAGTTAATCGGATAAATCCAATGTTTTGGAGTACTTGGACCTAATTATACTCCACGTCTCTTACAACTACTATCAATCTCTCTTCTGTTTTTTTTTTTTTTCTAGAAAAAATTTCTCAGCCTCCATTGTTAATTTTGGGCTATTATTAACCTTATGGCTTTATATTTGTGTTTTTTTATTTTTAGTTACACATAGGTGTATTTTCTTTATATTATAGAGTATTCTTATCTATCACTAAAACTTGGCCGAAACGGTCTCATTATGAGACGGGAGATGAACCGGCCCAATGATAGGCGCGTGTGTTGCACGCACGCGCTTTGCCTTTCAAATTTCGTTTTTTTTGTTTTTTTCATTTTTCTGGAAAAATTTCAATTTGGACCTTAAAGGTATACCTTAAAGATATCAATTTTGCTCTTGCTTTGCTCAGTTTTGCATTCAAGTTTTTAATATGTATATTGAACTACATTAATGTAGTTCATACAAAGTGTAATCAATTTTTCCATTAAATTGTTCAGTTTCATTATTAAATTGTTCAATTCTTCATTACGCAAGATTTTAAGCATTATTCATGTTATTCAATGCTGTTGATGCTTGTGAATTTTCTGCCCCATCTTCAATTTCATTACTATCCTTTTCAATTATCTTATTAACTTCATCAATTGTTGCATTGTATAGTGTTTGTACTACCTTCCTTGCTTCTTCATAGCTTTGTGACTTTAAGACAAGATTGTAAAACTTACGTCTCATGCTTTGACTCCATGTAAGTGTGGAAATTCTGGGGGATTCCAAGCCTATAGGTGGGCAGTGGTTACCATAAAGCGTATCCCATATAATGTAGTTCATATAGGTATTCAGTTTTTATAAAGTTCAGTTTCATTGTTAATTTATTCAATTTTCATTTTATACTATTCAGTTTCATGATTAATGTAGTTCATACAGGTATTCAGTTTTTATAGTATTCAGTTTCATTGTTAATTTATTCAATTCTCATTTTATAGTATTCAGTTTCATGATTAATGTAGTTCATACAGGTATGATTAAATTGAAATTGATATCTTTAAGGTCAAAACTGATACCTTTATGATTAGAATTGAAAAATGCCCAGAAGATGGAATCAAAGAGAGAAAGGTGGGCTGGGCCTCGTCTCAGAATGAGACGGTCTCGGCCAAGATCGACTGTTTATCTATTTATTTGATTTGATTTACTCATATGTTGGGCTTTAAAGTATGGAGTATTGTTATCAATTCGATGGTAAGAAGGCATATGTCGTCATCAAGAGTGTCAATTATGCTACTATAGTCAATAAAAAATATATATTTAACTCTAATTTAAACCACACCAGATCTAAAGAGCCCCTTGGAGGAGGCTATATCAAACAATGATATTGTCGAGGGAATGCTTCAGTGTAGGCTGACAAAAGTTAGGTTCACGTCAAAATTTTAAATCTGAAAAAAACCTATATAACTCATTTAATTAAATGTGTTATTTTCGAGTGAAATTAATAAGTATAAACTAAGCTTAGTTTATTTAATATTTTCTTATTTTTCATGGCAAATACAAAAAAAAACAAAAAAAACATAAAGTTAAAATTAAAACCTAAAAAATTAGATTTAATCAACGTTAATAACCTCAAAACGAAAACAAAAAAATCATAAACGGGTTAAGTGGGTCGAAATCGGAATTATTAACTAATATTAGCGTAATAATTAACAAGTATTTCAAAATCAAGATGGTACTCCCACTGCTTTCATTTTTTCTTATAATTCACTTTTTGCGCGCAGATCTCAATGCAAATTTAAAGTCAAATAAATTTAATTATGAATTTTTAAAATTTTAAAATATTAATATTGATAAAGTATGTATTGAAACGAATGTAACCGAATCTTACATAAATATGTTTTCTCATATAGGTAGATCAGAAATAATAATTAAAGTTTACCATTAAAATTCGTGAATTTATAGAAATTAAAATTTTAAAATCTCACCTTTTGCTCATTGTCTTTTAAAAATCTCACTTTTCGATTATTTTTTAAAAATCTGACCTTTATACATCGTTTTCCTTTAAAGTATTGACTTCATTAAGTTGTAAAATTCAGCATTAAACAAATTAAGAACCAAAAGGTCAAATTTTTAAAAGAAAACGCAATATAAAGGTCGGATTTTAAAAAATAATTGAAAGGTGGAATTTTTAAAAGACAATGAGCAAAAGGTGGAATTTTTAAAATTAAATTTTTCTAAATTTATTTATAAACAGAGGAAATAATAAAGAAAAATCCCATGTGGTAACCCTGGGGTTTTGGGTTTTCCACGTGGTAACTAAAACATTAAAAAAATCCACGCGGTATCCTTGAGATTTACCAAATTGTTCCACCGTGACCTTTTTGCACATAAAGCGTTAGCAAACATGAATTTCGAAGCTTTAAAGATGTTGTAAGCTTATTTATTCGACTCAGTTTCACCATTTCAAATGCCATCAGATTCAACCTTTTCCGCCTAAACATAAACCCTAACTCTACCATCTTTCATTCAAATCTTATTTTTTCCCCCAAATCCAAAGATTGTAGAGTTAAGGTTTATATTTGGAGGAAAAGGTTGAGACTAGGGATGGTCATGGGTCCAGGACCCTGTTGGACCCGCCCCAGACCCGCCCCTTTTTTAAGGGTCTGGGTTTTATTTTTCGAGACCCATCGGATCCGGGTCGAATCTGGATCTAAAAAACAATTGGCGGGTCCGAGTCCGGATGTAATATCTAGACTCTGGACCCGCTCCTCGGACCCTTATAAATATCAAATTGTCTATTTTATTTGTCTTCTACGTATAAATTCTACCCCCAACACATATTTTCTTTTCATATAATCATAACATATATAAATAATATATATGTTACTTGCTAAGTGTTAACCCAATTACCCTTATTTCATGGACTCGAACTAGTGTTTATAATATAATTTAAGCCTATATGGGTGACGCTACGCGAGTTTAAAAGTTAAATTAGTATTAAATATATGTAAAATACGATAATAACTCTCTTACAAATATATAAAAAATATAATGACTTACAAATGTTTCAAATTTGACAAATCAAAGAGACTTTTTTAGACCCACTAAGGACCCATTAAGGATCCTAGACCCATCAGATTCGAAGGATCTGGGTCCGGGTCTGAAAATTTTGGACCCTTAAGGTCCGGATCCAGGTCTGGATCTTAAAAAATTAAAAGGGTCCGAGTCCGGGTCTGGTTGGACCCGCTCCAGACCCGCCCCATGACCATCCCTAGTTGAAACTGTGGCATTTGAAATGGTGAGTCGCATAAATAAGCATACAGCAATCTTAAAGTTTCGGAATTAACGTTTGCTAATGCTTTATGTGCAAAAAGGTCATGGTGAAACAATTTGATAAACCTCAAGATTACGACGTAATTAATTTTTTTAATTTTGGTTATCACAAGGGAATCCAAAAACCTCAGAGTAACTAATAATAATAAATAAGACAAACAACTTATGAATTTAAGACAACTCTAAATAAAAAGGCGTTGCCATACAAATTACTTCTACAAATTATGCCATAAAGAGAGTAGTAATTGTTGAACATTGTGAGTCTGACGATGATACCCTTACCATTCAGTTTAATTTCTCAACAAGTGACTTGTGAAGGTTTTTAATGTCAGTCTCAAGATTCATGATTCATATTTTTGATTTCTATAAATAGAAATAATTAAATAATGGAAAATTAAATGTACCCAAAACGTAAAGGTGAATGTGATGAATCACTAAGGTACCCTGCACATTCATTACTTCCTCCGTTCTGAAATACTCGCTACATTTGACTTATGAGTACTATTTATTGTTCGAGCTTATTTTATATATGACGACTAATATGTAAGAAGAAATATAGTCAAGTAGGATGTTGTTTGAATCGTTTAATTGCATACTTTCATAATATTAAACTTTTATAATTTTTAGCTAAGTGTAGTTTAAGATATTAATGATCAAAATTGTGAATTGGATTGCGTAAAAAAGTGAAATGTAGCAAGTATTATGGAACGGAGAAAGTATATAGAACGATTAGTGACGCCGCGATGCCTCACTCCGGTAACAAAAATTACTAATCAATAACCGTGATTTGTAAATCATCAATAAACAAAACCAAAAAAGATAAACTAAAATAACAAAATTCTCACCCTATCAAATCCTACCACATAAGAGTGATTTATTAAGCTCACAAATAACCGTTATTTACTAAGACCTTCTCCTCCGGTTATATTCATCCCTCCTTTGAAGTTGTTCAGGTTTATTATATTAAGTTATTTTTTTTATAAGATATAAATCACGAAATGACTACAAATGTAACTCCTCTTCTAGTTCCAATTCTAAACTAAACAAACTTGCTTGTTTGGAATGTGGATACACTGAGCATCTCGTGAAAGAATGCTCCAAAAGGAAGATAAAAACATTATATGAAGAACAAAAAGATACAAGCAATGGTTGCAAAATGTGACTCCAAAGGGTTAAGTGAATCAAAATATGAGATTGGACAAGCTCATTTGTGTCTTATGGCCAATAGTGACAAAAGATAATGAAGAAGAAGACAACTCTTAAGAGGTATTTGATTTTCTCAATTCTTGCTCTAAAGTTGAATTAGTTAAAGCTTTTTTCGATATGTTTCAAATTGAACAAATCTTAAAAGACGAATAGAAAATATTAGAAGATAGAATACATCAAGTTTGAAGAGACTGTCAAGGTCTTGATGGAACAGAATATCAGTCAGATTAAACAACTTATCGACTCCAAAATAAAAAATTATGATCTTGAGGCTAAACTCAAGAATTTGGGGTATGACTCTGAGAAAAATCTACAATCCTTGAGTATGTTGAAAAATTCCGAATATAAGTTTGTTAAAATGCTTACTCACCAAAAAGTATCAAATGATAGACATGGTATAGATTATAACAATGCTAAACATAACTATAAGAGTCATACCACCTTTGTTAAAAGTGCAACTAATTATAAGTGTGTGCCTACTTGCTCATATTGTTGCAAAGAAGGACATCTAAAGTTTGCATGCCCCTGCAGACGTAAGGATATAATTATATTATCAAGAACACCTTTCCTTTTGAGCTACGTCTACGTGAACAGGTAAAAAAAATATGGGTTCCAAAAGGGACAAGACCACCTAACATGGTTCATCTCGAGTATGCTTCCAAATTTGTAACTTGGTCAGCTAAGTAAGGTTGAGAAAGGTTAATTTTGTTTTGTAGGTAAAACAAAAATGGATATTGGATAGTGGATGTTTGAGGCATATGAGTGGTAAAGGATCTTTATTTTCAGAAATTAAAGAAAAATGTAACAGTTCAACCACTCTAGGCGAAAAAGGTAAATGCAAGATCTTAGGCGTTAGTAAGGTTGGTAAGAACTCAAAATCTATTGATAATGTATATTTAGTTGATGGCTTGAAATTCTAATTTGCTAAGTGTGTCTCAATTTTATGATAAATGTGATTAAGTAATTTTTGATAAAGAAAGTGTGTTGTTAAAAATCCTAATACGAAAAATATATTCATTACCTTCCTTAGACATGATCATATTTATGCTTTAAATACTAACGAAATTTCAACTCAAGATTTTAATTGTTTAAAGCCTATAAAGGATGATCCAAAGCTATGGCATAGAAGGCTAGGCCATATCAATATGCACACTATGCATGAACTAGTAAATAAAGATTTACTTAAGGGACTTTTAGCCCTTGACTACAAACACGACCCTTTATGTGATGCGTGTATTAGAGGTAAATAAGTAAGAAGTTGTTTTAAACTAAAGAAAATGGTAAGTATTACAAGACCATGTGAACTTTTACACATTGATCTATGTGGTTCAATGCGTGTAAGGAGCATAAGAGGTAAATCTTATATACTTGTAACAATTGATGATTTTTCTAGATTTACGTGGGCTAATTTTTTGAAGGAAAAAGGAGATGTTTTAAAGCCGTTCTCAAAGTGTTATAAGGTGATGCAAACTCTGCTAAATCTTCTAATTGTTTTAGTTAGAAGTGATCATGAATGAGTGTTTGATCAATCAGGTCTTAATTGCTTTGGTGAAGAATATGGTATAATTCACAACTATTCAGCTCCTAGGACACCACAACAAAATGGTGTGCGTGGTTAAAAGAAATAACCGCAATTTATAAGAAATGGCTTGGACTATGCTCATTAAAAATAGATTAGCCAAACAACATTAAGCTGAAGCGATTAATACAGAAAATTATATGCTCAATAGATGACTAATTCGATCCATTTTAAAGAAAACACCTTGTGAGCTATTTAAAGGAAGAAAACCAAACATAGCCTACCTTAGACCATTCTCTTGTAAGTGTTTCATTCATAATAATGGTAAGGATAACTTAAGTAAGTTTGATGCTAAAAGAGATGAAGGTATCTTCCTAGAATATTCATTAGATAGTAAGTCTTATAGAGTGCTAAAAAAGCGTACAAGAGTGTGATAGAAGAAAACATAAATCTTGTGTTTGATGAACCGGATAATGGTATATTAAGGGAGGGATTTAAGGAATCAAACCTTAATAAGCATCTTGATGACATGAGTAATGATGAAGTAGATGCAAATAATCAAAATGAAGATGAAAAGAAAAATATGTGAGAGCCAATACAAAACCTTGAAGAGGTTGAAGAAAAACAGGTTGAGCGCATTGAAGATTCACAACCTCGATCAAGACAGCCTGAACATACTATTTTTGACACTCCAACTAAAGACTTCTTAAAGAAATTATAAACTAGCTCTATCGATGATCATACACAATCCATACTAAGAAGTAGACTTATACTATCATCTCAACATCCTCCGAAAAACATCATTAATGATCCAAATGAAGGTACACAAACTCGATTCTCTATTAAAAATATATATATTTTTTTCTTTTGTATCTCTTTTAGAACCAAAGAATGTTAAAAAACCCATCACGGAACCAGAGTCGATCATTGCTATGCAAAGTGAACTCAATGAGTTTGAAAGAAACAAAGTATGAGATCTAGTTGAAAGACCAAAGGATTGTACCATCATTGGAACAAGATTGGTCTTTTGAAACAAGCAAAATGAGGATGGAGAAATCGTAAGAAACAAAGAAACGTTAGTAGCTGAGGGCTATAAACAAGAGGAAGGTGTTGACTATGATGAAACTTTTGCACCCGTAGCTAGATAAGAATCTATTCAAATCATGCTTGCTTTTACTTTCAAATGAATAGCTTTCAAATGAACATAAAATTATATCAAATGGATGTTAAATATGGAATGTTAAATGGCTATTTACAATAGAAGTCTATTTAAAGTACCACTAGGTTTTGAAAATCTAATATGCCTGATCATGTTTTTAAAATAAACAACGCATTATACGATTTGAAACAAGCTCCAAGGGCTTGGTATGATATATTAAGCACACATTTACTTGAGAATAACTTTCAAAGAGGTAAAATTGATAAAACGCTTTTTATTTTAAAACCAAAGGGAAATATATTCTGGTCGTTCAAGTATAAGGTGATGACACGTTGTTTGAAGGTATTAATGATTTTTATGCAAGGAATTTTCTAAGATTATGTGCAAAGAATTTGAAATGAGCATGATGGGAGACTTAACATTCTTTCTTGGACTACAAATAAAGCAAAAGAAGAATGACATATTTATTTGCCAAAGTATTTTAGAGTTTTTCTAATGGATCATATGAAAACCAATCAAAGTAGTGAAAGCTGAAAACAATTGTACATAAAAAATTAAACGGTGTACATATTTCAGTGGCAATATTGTAAATAATTAGAGTTTTTTTAAAAGGTGTACATACATGTTTAAATGGTACACATATTTGGATGACATTTCTGTAAATAATAAGAATTGTTTTTCTTCACAAAATATGTGTATCATATAAGTTAGTATGTACACCTTTTGCCCACAATACGTATATTTTAGTTTGGTTTTCAGTTTTCACCACTTTAGTGGTTTTCACCATCTTTGCCTATATATAATATATATAATAATTACTAATAATTTTTTTTTAAATATTTTAAAAATTTTAAAATAAAAATTTAAAAATTATTTTAGAATTATATTATTCATGAAGTCTATATCAAATAAAAGTATAAACATAATTCTTCTAGCAAATTGAAATTTTGTTAAAGAAATATGTATTCATGGAAATAATATTAAATAAACTTCTGAACATAATTCTTTTAACAAATTGAAATTTTGTTAAAGAAATATAAACTCAAGAAAACTAAATAAAATAAATGTATGAACATGATTTTTCTAACAAATTAAAATTTTGTTAAAGAATTATGAATGAAGACTTACAAATTAATGATCAAAGACTTTGAATTAGAAACTCAAACACCCAACACCACAGTTTGGATTTTTTTTGTCTTTTTCTCTCTTTTATCTCTTGGTTAGCCGAAAATTTGGAGTAAAGTGAATAAAATTTTGATTTGTACACTTCAAAATCACATTCATATGCTAAGTTAATTGCCTCATCAATCCTAAGTATCAATGCTTAAGTGCCGTAAATATGCTCATAAACATGCAATTAGGGAGGAGTTACATGAAGTCCTTCACATGTTTACAACCAGCCAAAACCTCCATTTACCTTATTTTTATTTTCTTTAAATAATTAATTTTTCGATTCAAATTATAAGACGTAAAAATAATTACGCAATTAACTTCCTGCGCGACGAAACACGCGCATAACAAAACTTAAACGATGACGAATTAAAATGTATCATCATCATCATCATCATCCTACCTAGTGAATCCCGCTCATAGAAAACTATGGACAGAGTCTGGGGAGGGAAGGAAGACAACAACTCATACCCATAAGGAGAGTGCGACCAAAAGGAGTCCCCCGGCTCAAGAAAGATTAAGATGGAGCTCCTGCATCATGGGAGATAAAAAAAACGCAATAGATAAAATAAAAATTAAAAAACAAAAGAAAAACTAAAAAGAACAATGCTACCAATAATAAATAGAAACGAGAAAATGCAAGAGAACGAGAACCCCAAAAGGTACTCTAAAAACAAACCAGCAGTCTAAAACATTGATATGACGCCTCCAACTACCCTTATCCCTAGTCAGGTCCTTAGAGAGGTTAAAGTTATGCAAGTCAACTTTATTTGCTCGTCTCAAGTTCTCCTAGGTCTTCCTCGACTCCTCTTACCCTCTACTATAATGCTTTCGACCCTCCTCACAGGGGCGTCGAAAGTCTTTCTCTACACATGTCCAAACCATCTCAATCTATTTTCGCGCATTTTTCTAGAAACAGGGGCAACCCCTAGTTTGTCTCTAAAATCTTGGTTCCTAATTCGATCCATCAATGTGCGCCCGCACATCCACCTCAGCATGCGCATTTCTGTGACTTCCATCTTATGTTCAAAACTCTTCTTTACGAGCCAACATTCTGTCCCATATAACAAAACAGGTCTGATTGTCACCCGGTAAAATTATTCCTTTAACTTACTTGGGAACTTCCTATCACATAGCACCGCGGTGGCTGCTCGCCACTTGAGCCAACCGGCTTGGATACGATGATTTACATCTCCGTCAATCTCCCCATCCCTTTGAATTATCGATCCCAAATATTTGTAATTGGTTGCACTTTTGACAACTTCTTCACCAATGTAGACCTCTGGTTCACCTACCGGTGATGTCCCACTAAAGTCACAATGCAAATACTCAGTCTTCGTATGACTAATGCGCAACCCTTTACCTTCTAAAGCTTCCCTCCACTCATCCAATTTATTAGTAACCTCATCTTTAGTTTCTACCACCAACACGATGTTGTCCGCGAATAGTATACACCATGAAACTGTCTCCCAGATAGATTTAGAAATCTCATCCATAGTGACCGCAAAAAGGAAATGACTTAGAGTCGATCCCTGATGTAGTCCTAATTTAACCGGAAAAGGCTCAGTTATCCCTACCAGTGTCTGAATGTTAGTCGAAACGCTGTCATACATATCCTGTATAGTTTCAATGTACACTAAAGAAACACCTCTGGCCTTGAGGCTATCCCAAATGACGCATCGTGGTATGCTATCATACGCTTTCTCCAAGTTAATGAATACCATATGCAGATCCTTCCTCCACTCCCTATATATTTCCATTAGTCTTCTCAAAACAAGAATTGCCTCCATGGTTAACCTTCCTGGCATAAAATCGAATTGGTTCTCTCTTATCAACGTTTCATGTCTAATTCTCTTTTCTATCACTCTTTCCCACTATCTTTGCTTTCAATAAATGGTTGAGTTGTGAGACTAGCATGCAAGCATCTGTTGTGCACATTTGTGGTCCTATGCAAACTCGTATTTCCTTAGCCTTGTGCCTGTTTTGGGACCTAGTGTCTGACTGTTTTCCACATAGCTTGGGGGAACTGGGTTTGCTTGGTTGGTGGCTTGGATGTCTACCTTTAGAGGCGCATTTCGACTAGCCTGTGAGGATTGAGCCTTCTTGGAGTCCTTGCGAGTTCCATTCATTATGAGTGCTAGTTAGGGGATCTAAAGTATTGTGTCGGTTCCTCTCCAGTACAGTCGATTTTCTTGAGACCAGGGATGATAACACGTTCGCTAGAATTGAGCTACATAGCCAAATAGCCTACCTTGTACGTAATTTGACTTTAGGTTAAGCCAAGTTTTTGCCTTTTCCTTTTCTTTTGTAGCCGCATCATTTAGCCTCCACATGAGCTAAATGTTCCCTCTTCTTACCTAGAGGATAGCTTAGTGATGGTGGGGTTGTTGTGTGCTACAGTGATTGTGGGCTTTTGGTTATGATATTGGTTGTTGGTTTCATATGACTCTATTCATTTAATGTCCAGCTCATATTGTTTTTCTCCTATTTCCTACCGTGCTTATTACAGAGATTATCCATACATGTTTTATGCTTGAGGAGAACTCTCTCTTGTTCTTCATTGAGTTTTTATACCTATACATATTTATGTGAGTGAGGAGGTCGTTACTTTATTTGGGAGGTGAGCTTAGAGACACATGTGCTTATGCGAATTTAGATTTTTGATGGTATTTGATGATAGAGATCATTGTGCTTACATGAGGTTATTGGGTTATTATGGTTGTTGGATATAGTTTTCATTGGTTTATCATGTTATGTTTGTGGTTGTTTTGTTTAGGGTCACTTGTTATCCTCTACTTAGCTCCACATTCCCAAATGTATCCCACCTTAACCCTAAGCCTACATTACAACCTTGTGCTAACCTGTTCGACTTGGTCTGATTAGCTTGTTCTGTGCTGGAGTTAGATATGACACAATCCCCATGATCTGCCCCTATTAAGTGTTTGATTCCCAACTCATCTTTAGTTGGAAGATTATGAGCGAAACACGAACCATGATCAATTACATGAGCGTGATTGCATATTTCTCACATCTTTTGAGAAATAACCCGGGGAGTGTAGACTTGTGACCTCTCTAGGTAGTGGGTGGCGTAGCTTGAGATGTAGCTTACCCTAGTGATCTTAAGTTTGTGGAATTGGTCATTCTCTCTGGTATTGCGTTCTTTGAGACCATTGTACTTGCACATCTATGGCTAGGGAAGAGTTTTTGCTCATGCACAGCTTGTATTGCTTTGATTTCCTCTCACCATGTTTGTTTGCTTTGGATTTGTGGGTCTCCTTCTGAAAACCCTCACGAAACCTTACTCGTCCTCTTTGGGAGACCTTGAGGTTTAAAAGGCTTGTCGCAAGTGCTAAGTGCGACCGTGATTCCTACGACAATGAGTTTTAGGGTTTATGCTTTTCGTAATTAGTTTTGTTTGTAGTTAGGTTTGTTCTTGTATGCCCCGTGCTTTCATGTCATCCTACCAAGTCTCTTTGCTAGGGACTAGCAAAGGTTTAGCTTGAGGGAGTTGATGTGCTCGATTTAGAGCACATTTATGTCCCCACTTTCGTGTCGAGTCTCGATGTTTTACATTGGTTTATGCGTTTTACGCTCGATTTTACCTTGTTCGAGGCTTGGGCATTAAAGTCAAAGAAGAGGCACGTGTTCCGAGGCATTTCCGAGGCATTTCCGAGCGTCCTGAGTCATTTCCAAAGCCCTCGCAAACACCGGGATTCGTGTGATGCATGGTTGAAGATGATTAAAGCCACAAAAGGGAAATAAGCCTACACTCGGTCGAAGCCCATGCCACCTTCGGGCGAATGGTTGTGCAGCTCACAAAGGTCGAAGTCTTGAGCCACTGGATATACCGAATTGCCTACCCATTCGGGCGAATTGAGCAATTCGGGCGAATGCCCCTAGTCAATTCGGGCGAATGTATGTGCAATGAGCCTAGGATCAATTGCTTTGCTTTGCTTCTGGAAACCCCGAATGCACACATTCAGGCAAATGTCCCTCTCCATTCGGGCGAATGAGCGCTAATCTCTGCGCAGCGTTTTGTTTCGCAAGCTTAAATTCGTAGGGTCTTTAGGGCTTTTATCCCACACCTTATGTAGCCTATATAAAGGCACTTTTCTGTACATAAACCCCATGTCTTGATGGAGAGAAACCCTCCCAACTAGAATATCACATTTATTGCTTTCTTTCAATTCCTTTGCCCTAGATTAGATTTAAAGCTTTCTCATTTACTTTCCAAGCATTGTAATCTTTCATTTCCTTTAAGTTTATGTAAGTCTTCTTTCATTTATTGCATTCTTACTTTGTTTATCTTTCATTTATGCCATTTTAATGTTTTCTTCTTCCATGCTTTGATTATTGCTTTGAATCTTGTTCATTTACATTTCAATCTTGTTCTTGTTCTTCTTATTGCTTTATAGTGTAGTTGATAGATAGGTTTCTTGTTTTGTCTTTCATTATTGTTGCTTTTCTTCTTGCCCTAATGCTTTCATTCATGCTTTCTTTTATTATCTTTATTGTAGTTAGTTTTAATATGCTAGAGTAGTTTTTTTAGGGGTTTTGGTTTGGTGAAATCCTAGGTTTGGTAAATGTTGTTCATGTGCTAGATTAGGGTTGAGGTTTGTTGTGGATTGTTTAATTGATATTCGATGAGAATCTTGCCCTGCCACTCTTGATGAGACATAGGGCGATTATGGGTCATTCGTATGGCTATATGTCACCAACTTCCCCTCGCTATCTAGAGTGTCTCAATCGATCTACGTTCGATCTCCCTTGACCTAGCTTTCCATGAGAACATAGAACCGACCTAGGGTGGATCCTCACCATCCTCGTTTGTTTATCATCGCTTATCGTTATTCCTTTATTGCTTCCGTAGTTTAGATTAGACACCCTTCCTTCATACCCATTACCTTCTCTACACCTAGCACCTAACCTCGCTTAGTCCTTGTCCTTGTGGTTCGATCCCCGACTTACCTCTATACTCGCTATAGTTGTAATAGGGTGTTATAAAAATTGTTTGCGTAGCCAAGGTTTTTAGCGTTTAACGACGTGTTACAAACCCGTTATCACAGGTCCGAAAGCTTTTTCCGTGAACCTAATCCAACGCCCAAGTCAGTATTTAATGATATGGAGATTTTGCCTAACCAGTCCTTCAAGATGCATAGTGGAAATCAGGTGGATTATGGCTTAGGGCTTGTTTAGACGTGAGGTCCTTTGTAATAAATTATCACAATAAATGTTCGTTGCTCTGAAAATCAATATGAATTTATGAGATTCAGTTGTATTAATTATCTTTTTGAATTCTTTGTACTTCTCTTTTTAAAAGAATCAAGTTCTATCAAGAAAAAGTTACCTTATTTATGATGTTCGAATCCGTATTTATAGCAAATGATATGTGATAAGAACATTCCTTTATCAATCCCAAGCGGTTACTTTATGCATGTATCAACCCTCTCTTTACACGTGTCAACCTCTAAGGTTACATCAAATACTTTAGTTGTCTCTTGTGACCCACACACTTAACTAGAGCTCAATAAATGATGCACAAGTGTCCTTAAATCTCACGTGACTATCTCATGCAAAATATATTTTTCCTCAAAGCAGGTTCCTCCCAGATCGTTAGGTAGACCCTCCCAGATCTGGACCTTATTGACCTCCGAGTTGCCAGATTTCGATGTCTTTAACTTCTTTTGACCATAATTTACCTTAATAACCCTTGGTTTATAATTTTACCATACAAAATGATGACTCAAGAAGTGAATCAAGAGCATTGACTAACTTCACATTTGTTGACATTTTCCATTGAATAACGACGAGTTGCTTGGGCATGGATGAAAAGCTATGAGCCATCGCTAAGTTCTGTGTTGGGAAAATAGTCTCTTCGCGTTGCGAGTTTCTGCGGGTTTGCAGTTTTTGTTCGTTTTCTTTGAATTTGACCATTATTTATGTTTTCCTAGGAGCCCAAGTATCTTCTTTTGGGGTTTACTATATATAAACACCCCTCATTTAGAGCTAGGGTTTCAAGCCACAAACTAAAGAGAGTACACAAAATTGTGTCATTGTTTGTACGAGAAAAACTTGATTCATATGCGTAATCTTTGCAGTTTATAGTGAAATTATTTGTTCTCAGTGGTAAACCATGTTAAATTCTTGGTGTTGTTATTTTTTGCATTGAGTTTCTATATGGTTTCTTTATTGTTTTCGATCTTTGCTTCGCCGCGCACACCATGACTTTATTTGATAATAAACTTCTTAAAAAGCTCTTCTCATTTTATGTTAAAAAATTCCTATATTTTCTCCAACTATGAAAATATTTTTCATTACTCCTTTTTTTTCTTTTGCCATACCTTCCTCCAATATTCAAAATTTTCTACATCATTGCATAATTAATCATTTGTTACCACAATCAACATCCCTATTATTTTAACTAATTCTACGCTTATTGAATATTATGCGATCAAATTACATTAAAATTTCATATATTTTTTATCTTCAAATTACTTAACACGGTTAAATATGTTTTTCTACATAGTCTAGTGTCAAATATGGGATTTATTTTTATTTCAAATTACTTTAGCATATTTGAGTTTTTTTATCAGACATTATAGTGACTACTTCCTCTGTTCCGTTTTAATTGCACCATTAGGTTTGACACATTTTTTAAGGACCGTCAAATCAGTATGGTAAAAATAGGGATGATGTATGATTGATGGTGATATGTGGGGTAGAAATAAAAAAAAATTATTATAAGTAGATGGTTGTTGTGACTTGTGGGTATATTAAATAATTAATGGGATAATGTATGATTGATGGTGATAGTGGGGTAGGAATAAAATGAGGATAAAATAAGTATATTACTTTTGCCAAAAATAGTAATGTTGCAAATAATATGAAACTTTTAAAAACGGTAAGTGTTGCAAGTAAAATGAAACAAAGGAAGTATTTTTTAGTGTATACTAAATGTTTTTGGGTGTTTCTCTTAACACCGATGCTTTGTAACTTAACTCTACAATTTTTTTAGTGTATGCTATATGTTTTTCCATCATATAACAACACTAACTTTGAGGAAACATAGGAAACAAAGGCCAAACACACAAATTGTCTTTCTTTTCCAAAAGCTCTTTTTAAAAATATGAAACCAAACACATTTGTTCTAGACTTTATAAAAGTGTTTTTCTAGAAATAGTTTCTATATAATTACTTTTCGAAAATAAAAGTTGATTTTCAAAAGTAGGCCAAACATACCCTTATACTCCTAAATGAAGGAACTAATTGATATTCTATCCGTTTTTCATTACTTTGTAACTAAATCTTCCAACTTTTCAACAATCAAAAATCATTATTTTCTACCGAACTACCTTTGTCATTTAATTTTGACTTTTATTTTACCGTTAAATATTTACTTTCAATCAAAGTATTACTAATGCAAAAATGAAGTGAGATAGGTTGAGGTGTTCATTCGGGTCATCGGGTAGATTTCGGGTTAGGTGTTTCGAGTCGATTCAAAATTGGGTTTTGTGTTCACATTGATTTTTACAAAATTGTAGATCCATTTTTAAGTCGAGTCAAATTGGATTCGGATATATAATCGGGTGTCTATAGGATCATTGAGTCTGTTTTGAACACCTCTAGAAATAGGTGATCGGCCCCATACCCTGATTTGTGTCTGGTCCTGTCAACTTAACTTCTATCCTTAATTTTTGCAGACAAACAAATTACTCTACTTGTTAATTAATTAAATAATAATTTAATGTAAAAAAGGAACGAATTTTATGGGTTTTTTTTTCTTTGTTTATTATAGAGAGAGATTGGTGAGTGGAGACTGGAGAGACAAGTATAGAGTGTAGCCGTGTAGGGAAAGAGAGAAGCGAACCTTTGAAGTTCAAAAAGACTAAAACCCTCTGATTATTTTGGCAAAGCAAAACAGAAAAAGGTTTTAATATTTAATTTATCAACCTTAACCTTTTCAAGTGCAAATGTGCAATGGGTCTCTTTCAAATCCATCTTTTAAACTTTCTTAATCATTTGATTCATTTCTAAACAGGACTTAGGATTTAGGATCCCATTCCCATTCATTACTGCTCTTTACAACTATTTTTCTCTATACTAACTAATAGAGTACATCTTTTTTCTTTTTTTCTTTTTAATTTTAATTTACAATTTACAATTTCATTTGTTGACTTCAACTGAGATTTGGGCACTGTTTGTGATTCAAGTTTTCTCCTTCTTTTGCTCCAAATTTGCAACGAAATGCCATATCTTTGAGGCCATGTTTCGGCTTTTCGACCAAGTAAGTCTTCCCAGATCTGTTCTTTTTTTTTTATATGGAAAATTTTGGACTTTAATTTCATTCTTGCTTCTTTTATTCAATCCTTGTTTATAGAGTAAGTTTTGGATCTATGTTCTTCATATGAGCAATCAGATTAACTGATTACTTTATCTAATTTCACATTGTTTGATATCCCTAATTAAATATTATTCACTACCTAAATATAAATTTGAATTTTTGGGTATGGAAAATTAGGATTATAGTAATGCTAAATTGAGTCAAAGGTGGCAATACCCATTACCCAATACGTGCTAATCCGGTTGGGTCATTGTTATGTATAAGTATTAGGTAGGCAATAACATAGAAGTACTATGTTTATGGTGCCGCACTTAGTTTTTATGTAAGCAATTTGGATTGTAAGTTTGTGTTTGTAGTTTGTGTTAGTTGTTGTCCGCACGATTTCTTTATTTCGTTTGTGTGTGTTTTTTTAGTTTTTGTTGATGTATGCACAGATGCCTTAATTCATTTGTATGTATAAATTGATAGAATAAATTGATGTGATTTCAGGGAAACGGTGTAGTTGTAGATATATGGCAAAGGAAATCCTGGACGAGGGGAACAGCTAACAGTAACAGTAACAGGTATGGATCTCCGAGAAGAGAGCTGTAATGTTGACTCCTTGGCTACTGTTACATCAACCAGATTCTCCTCTGCATCTTCTGTATTTTACTCGGCAAATCCTTCGCCATTCTTTTCACCAACTTCACCAAAGTCTCAGTTTTCCGAGTCCATTCGCACTGATGTTCTACCTCTTGAAGATGCCAATATTTCCAACAATAAACAAATTTCAGACCACGAACCAGACATGAATGTTCTAGATAACAAACTACCTGAATATGTTTCTTCCTCAACGGGAATATCCAATTCCAATGAAACAGCCTCTACTCAGAGCCAGAGCCATGGCCGATGGATTGAATTCTCGAGGCCTAGAGGAAGGCATAAGAAAGTCATCAGAATCCCTCCAAATGCGTCTTCTCTGTCTACCAGCAGAATTAGAAATTGTGATGTTTATATAGGCTTATATGGAAGAAAACCTCCACTTTTGAGGTTTGTTAACTGGTTGCGTGCTGAGCTTGAAGTTCAAGGGGTCAGTTGCTTTGCTTGTGATAGAGCTCGGTGCAGGAACTCAAGGAAGCACAGAATTGTTGAGCGAGCAATGGATGTTTGCAGCTTTGGAGTGGTGATCATAACAAGGAAGTCATTCAAGAACCCTTATACTATTGAGGAATTACGATTTTTCTCAAGTAAGAAGAATCTTGTTCCTGTGTTCTTTGATGTTGCTCCAACTGATTGCCTGGTTAGGGATATAATAGAGAGAAGGGGAGAACTTTGGGAAAAATATGGAGGCGAATTGTGGAATTTATATGGTGGGCTGGAGAAGGAATGGAAGGAAGCGATTTATGGCCTTTATCGCATTGATGAGTGGAAATTGGAGGCACATGACGGTAACTGGAGAGAATGTATATTGAGGGCTGTCACACTGCTAGCAATGAGATTAGGAAGGAGGAGTGTGGTGGAGAGATTAAGCAGATGGAAGGATAAGGTGGAAAAAGAGGAGTTCCCATTCCCCCGAAATGAGAACTTCATTGGTAGGAAAAAGGAATTATCAGAGCTAGAATTTATGCTTTTTGGAGATGTCACTGGAGATTCAGAAAGAGACTACTTTGAAATTAAGACTAAGCCTAAGCCTAAGCCTAAGCGAAGGCACGTTACAATTAGTTGGAGCCGGAGTAATTCAATGGAAACGCAGAGAGAGTGTGGTAAGAGAAAAGGTAAAGATCCTGTCATATGGAAAGAATCAGAGAAAGAGATTGAGATGCAAAGCACCAGCTTCCCTCAAAAACACCATCCTAGTCCTAACATACCAAAACCAAAAATTGGCCGAAAATACACAAGAAGAAAACGTTCCATTAAAATAGTATATGGCAAAGGAATAGCAGTTGTATCAGGGGAATCTGGAATTGGCAAGACGGAGCTTCTTCTTGAGTTTGCATACAGGTACCATCAAAGATACAAGATGGTTCTGTGGTTAGGAGGGGAAAGTAGATACATTAGGCAAAACTATCTAAATCTCTGGCCTTTTTTAGAAGTTGATGTAGGAATTGAAACCTGCGCTGAGAAAGGTAGGATACGAAGCTTTGAAGAGCAAGAAGAGGCTGCGATGTTCAGGGTACGGCGAGAACTCATGAGGAACTTGCCGTACTTGGTAATAATTGATAATTTGGAGAGCGAAAAAGATTGGTGGGACCATCGACTCGTAATGGATCTTCTCCCTAGGTTTGGTGGTGAAGCTCATTTTTTGATATCCACACGCCTTCCTCGAGTGATGAATCTTGAGCCCATGAAACTCTCCTACTTATCCGGGGTTGAGGCTCTTTCTTTGATGCAGGGAACTACAACAGACTATCCAATCCCTGAAATCGATGCTCTTCGGGTCATTGAGGAGAAACTCGGAAGGATAACCTTGGGCCTTTCTATTGTTGGAGCCATTCTCTCCGAGCTTCCTATTAACCCCACTAGGCTTTTGGATACTATCAATAGGATGCCCTTGAGGGACTTCTCCTGGAATGGTAAGGAAGGTAGTACACTGAGGAAAAACACCTTCCTTTTGCAGTTGTTTGAGGTTTGTTTCTCAATATTTGATCACGCAGATGGGCCCAGAAGTTTGGCAACAAGGATGGTTAAGGCTAGTGGCTGGTTTGCACCAGCTCCAGTTCCTATATATCTGCTAGCAGCAGCCGCCTATAAAATGCCTGAAAAACATAAAGGAACCAGACTATGGAAAAGAATCCTGCGTTCTTTACCGTGTGGGTTTACCTCATACACCAAGAGGTCTGAGGCGGAAGCTGCTTCCATGTTGTTGAGGTTCAATATTGCAAGGAGCTGCACCAAGCAGGAATACATTTATTTGAACGAACTTGTCAAGCTTTACGCCCGTAGAAGAGGGGTAACTGGTGTGGCTCATGCAATGGTCCAAGCTGTTATTAGTCGGGCATCTGTAGTTCAGCATCCTGAGCATTTATGGGGGGCATGTTTTTTAATATTTGGGTTTGGAAATGACCCAATAGTGGTGGAATTGAAGGTGTCTGACTTGCTTGTCCTAGTAAAAGAGGTGGTTTTACCTCTTGCTATCAGGGCATTTATCACATTTTCACGATGTAATGCTGCTCTCGAGCTCCTGCGTTTGTGCACAAATGCTCTTGAGACGGCTGATCAGGCATTTGTCACTCCCGTTGATAAATGGCTCGACAAATCCCTTTGTTGGAAACCCGTTCACACAAACGCACAGTTGAATCCCTCCTTGTGGCAGGAAATGGCATTAGCGAGAGCCACTGTATTAGAAACAAGGGCTAAGCTTATGGTTAGAGGAGGGCAATTTGACATTGCTGATGATCTTATTAGGAAGGCCATTTTTATTAGGACTTCCATTTCTGGTGAAAATCATCCTGATACTCTTTCAGCTAAGGAAACCATGGCCAAAATTACCAGGCTTTTAGCAAATCTTGAACCACATACCTCACCATAGTTTTTCATTCTTTTTTCTGTGACCTGAATTTTACATTAGGAGTATACATAGTGTTTTGAATAATGTCATTTTTTTTTTAACAACATTTCAAGGAATTTATCTAGTCCACTTCTAAATTACGCGTAAACTATTTCCATTATGCTGTCTGTTGCTATTATTTCCATTATGGGTGCACCTCATGCACAAGCTAGTTTTTGTAATGGAATTATGAAAAAAGGTTAGTTGTATACCAAAACAAAAAAATAAAAAATAAAAATAAACCATGTCATGGCAAAAATTTTCCTCAAACCACATGAAAGTGTGGAGTCAATGAAATTTCCTTTACTATTTTAAAACTCTTTAAAACAAATTAAAAAACAATACTTTTATATATATATATATATATATATATATATATATATATATATATATATATATATATATATATATATATATATATATATATATATATATATATATATATATATATATATATATATGAAAATTCGTAAGTTTTTTTCCCTATAAATAAACACTTATATTCCACATATTCATCAAAAAAAAATACTTAAAATAGTAGTAAATAGAAGAAGAGATAATATATTGATAGTGAAAAATATGAGTCTAATAGTGTATGGTAACTAAGAATTAAGGGACGAATAACTTAATCTTTTGAGGAGCCACAATTAAGTTTTAAAAACTAAGGAATTAGTGGATTTACACTGTATTTAAATGGTAATTTTGAGAATCATAAAGAATACTCTTGTGTCATACTTAGATGAGAATAAGCTTATAAATATATCGAGGCCATTTATTAATCAAATTAGTTAACAGGTTAAGGGAGATTTTCTCGTGTTGTGATTATATGTTAAAAATGGTAAATTGCTAAAACAATGATTATGAATAATTCAAAATACTTACAAAGAGTGATTTTAGTACGTTATGAGAATATGTGGAGATTTAAATTGACTTTTCAGAAGAATAATATTATGGAAAAAAAATCTTTGAGGACTTTGATTTTAAGGCCAAACTGAGTAAGAAAATTTGAGGAGAGTAACAAAAAATGGTGTTGTTTCTGCGTAGAAATCGAGTCAAATCTCCCTGACCGGAAGGTGATGTCTTCGGCTGTTTGGAATGTTCGAATACTAGATTGGAGGTAGAATACCTAAAAAACGAATAGAGTTACTTGTCCGGGGGCTGGTTCCCGGAAAACCCCTCCGACGCTCAAGTCAGTGGTCGGTTTAATAGTGTGAATAATGAAGACTAAAAATGGTAATTTAGAGAGAGAGAAAGCATACCATTTATGGTTGTGAATGTGGGTATTTATAAGCCTCTAGGATTTGATGAGACAGCCTCAGGGTATTTTGGTAATTTCGCCCCAAGATGGATCTGCTCTGGGCATTGACTAGGTCGATTCATCATCATCATCATCATCCTACCCAGTATATCCCGCTCATAGAAGACTATGGGCAGGGTCTAAGGAGGGAAGGACGGCGGCAACTCATACCCGTAAAGGAGAGCACGGCCAATAGAAGAGTCCCCCGGCTCGAAGAAGATGAAGATACGTACCTGCCACGAGAGGTGAAAAACAACAGGTGTCTTGGTTGGTTTAGTATGAAATTAGAAATTAAAGGGTTGAGAAATTATAGTACTAACACATTCGATGTGGGGTTTAAACATGCCTCAAGAAGCTAAACTTTAAGGAGAAACTAAAAATCTATGTGATAATAATGCTTAGTCTAGATGAGATACATACACGTAGCTTTTTTTGAATAATATCTTATTCATTAGTAAAGACTCATACGACATCTACATCATAGATGAAAAATTTGCAAGCACATGACTACTTTAACCAAATATAATTCAAAATTAACAAAACTACGATAATTGTATATGAGATCTGATAATTCTGAATATCCACATCGTTGTTTGACACAACTTTCTACAAGGGGGTCTTTCGATCTATATTGTACTCTAATTGAATTGATGTAGTTGATGGTAATTGCAATTTTGGTGTCTGATGCATTATCGCATTAATCTCTACCAACAAATTAATCAAAAAGCAATCTTCATAGCTCCAAACTCTCACGAGGAGAGAGATCAAAACCAACATATCGTAGAATCAATCCAATGAATGGGTAGAACAACTATCCTGTACGGATAGGAAAAATATTTATTTTAATCATATTCAAAAAGCTTAAAGCAGAAAAATTAAGGGCTTATCATCAACTAAAAGATTAATGGTAACCCCAAGCCAACTATAGAGATTAGGCCTTAGGGTATACTTTTTAGAGTGAGAAGAGGGAAAAGGAGGGGGAGGCCGCTAAAGTACAATCACACTTGTATTAGGTCAATACCATATTCTCTCAATAAGCTTATCATATTGTCTTTTTGAAAGTAAGCTTACATTATCTCGTACATACATACACATACCCTTGAGATGATAGTTCTAGTAAATAAATATGACGAATATATATGTTGAAAAGTTCTATAGTCAAATGCCTAAACACGTGACGGTTAAGATTGTCATTTGAGTAATCTCAGAGAATTAACCTTTACCAATGCTTAAGTAAAATAAGGTTCCATGAGCATGGATTTCATAAATAGATTTCCTAGCGGAAAAATAAGTAATCTTTTTATGCAAATATTAGTCGACCAAAATCATCAAAGGTATTAAAGACAACCTAAAAAGGAAAAATAATTAGCAATGTCTAGGTGATTGAGGTCCTTAGACATCATAAAATGTCGTGACTGGTGACAATAGTTTCAAATAAGGGTGCGACAATGTGTCTCAATTCTGGAAAGAATTACAGAGTGCATTGAAACAACTCTTAATTAGAGCCCTGCTGCTATTCAACAACTAACGACTAGACTGAAAAGAGCATTTAGACTTTATAAAACATGTTACAAGCTTGTACCCTTAAATTTTAGAAGAAAAATTTAGCTTAACTCCTTTACAATAGCAATCACCAAAATAGACTAGTATGGCTTCATGTGAACCCTTGTACGGGATGGAGTAAAGGATTCAGTTGTGTTGGATTGACAAATTACCATTGGACCTGAAATGAATTGTGAGGCCACATAACTATTTAGGATCGTCGAAGACCGAATGAAAGCAAGCCTAGGATAAGTCCAAAAATTTATAATGAACGTTGGAAGAGAAAACATAAATCCTAGGACAACAAGAAAGTAAGGTTGCATTATACCATATGAGATTCTATGGAAAATCAGAGAGTTGTCTACGAGTTGGCACTTAAAAAATCTCCTTATAGTTAGAGACTTAGAGTGGCTGCACAATTTGTTCTATGTATCACAATTATGAAAATATGTGCTTATTTTATCTCACATGCTTTTGCATGAGCTAGGGTTGTTAATTTAGAGATAAGATTACGAGGAAAATAATAAAATAAATATACATTTATAAATCTTTAGCTGGAAAATTGAAAAACTCTAAAATCACACTATTCCATTAGTTAAGGTATTGCACAATGGGCATGACCATGATTATTCCACTTTGGAAATGGAGGAGAATATGTTACATAAATATCCTTACCTGTATATTGAGGTAACTATACATTATTATTGTTTTTAGTTAGTTTTTAGAAACTCTTATAAGAAGTGGAGACTTAAACAATTGAGAAAATTTATATAGGCTTGGAGTCGAGTTATGTCACATTGGGTGATTTTTAAAGATTTAAGAACAAGTTGGAAAAGTTTTTATAAAAAACCTTGTTTTTAAAAATAAATATCCCAAAGATAAGTTCTTAATCTGAAAAATGACATCAAAATTAGGGCTGCGCACCATCCGGTCTGGTCTGGTTTGACAGAAAAATTAGACCAGACCAGAAATTCCAGTCTGGAAAATTTTCAGACTAGACCAGACCAATAAGGATACCAGACCGTTCTAAAACGGTCTGGTCTGGTCTGGTCTACAATTTTTTCTTTTTAATGCAATTTTTAATTAAGAATTTAAGATAACGTATTCATCTATAAAATATACTCCTTATATATATTCTAAGTCTTTAGTGGAGTCTAGAAAAGCCTACAATATCAAAAACCAAAAATTTGATTTACATACAGTTGATCTAAACCCTAAAAAATCATGTACACCTAAAAAATCATCCCAACAAAAATTCGAATTACATTAAAAATTGAACAAGTAAACCCTAAAACATCAAAAATCGAAAAAATAATCCCAACAATATCTTATGCAGCAGTTGTACTAATTTTTTTGGGATCATAGAGTAGTCTAGAAAAAAAAATTTATAAAATAAAAATCTAACTCACAACCTTAACTAAAAAGTAGTTTTTACAACAAGTAAGATGACCTAATCCTCGAAGGGTACACCATTAGATTTAGATATTAAGCAGAACAAAAAACTACTTGTAGAAACTAAAGACCATACTAAGTTATTAACGACTTATTTTTAAAAAAAAAAATAAAAAAAAACCCTACTTACTAACCAATTGCAATTACAAATATCATTTCTCCATTGGAAATTTCATATCACTAATTGTAGCTCCTACGTAGATTCAAACATCGTTTAATAATATACTCTTACTAAGCACATATTCATATATCATTTACCGCCCGTTTGGTAGGGGTAATAAACGGTGGTAATGAGAATGAAAAAGTAGTATAATTTTGATCTAAAAATCTTTTGATTAACTTGATGGTCATGCTTGTCCAACTTCAATCATCTCATTTTCTTCATAAAATTCATTCCAATGTATAATCATTGGAAGAGGTGGTATTAGGTGGTAATGAAAATTTGTAAACAAAAAAACTTTTTTGTGATCAAATTTTCATTACCATGGGAATGATATGAAACTTTTGATGAAATCTTACACTATAAATCATTTCCATTACCACCATTTAGTACTACTAACCAAACGGATCGTTAGGATTGCCAAGGAATTGGCTATAAATATTAACAAATAATTCAATTATTGGCAAAACAAGACAAAAATCATATAAATAATAACATAAAAGGGAAGAAATGTGACGAGAATCAAAAAAATGTGAAAGTATTTGTTTTCAGAAATAAAAAAATACAACAAATTAATGTCATCTTTACTTAACGTGATTTCACTTATTCAACCGATTTTTACTTATTGTAACTAATTTTTAATAATTGTAACTATTTTTTTAATAGTTACTGCTCAAACTAAGATTTACTAATTAAAACATATTTTTACTATTTAAAACTGATATTTACTGATTATAATTGATTATTAATTATCGTAACTGAATTTTCACTTATCCAATTTATGCACTATGCAATTATCGTAGCATTTTCCGTTAAGTTCTTGTTGAAAGGAAAAATTATAAAAAATTGTCTTATTTGTAGGTCTATTTGCAAAAAAACTCACTACAAGAAAGTTGTTTTTAGCAACAAAGAAAGTCGTTAAAAATCATTTCTCGTTGCTAAAAACGTTTTTTGCAACGAAAACCATTGTTGCGGGTACAGCCGTAGCTAAAGGTTTTAGCAACAACTACTATTGTAGCAAAAATTGCTGCTTTTTGCAACGAGTTTGACTGTTACAAAAACTCATGTTGTTGCAATTGTTACCACGGTTTAAGCAACAAAAATGTCGTTGCCAAATATTCTATGTTTAGCTACAACTTTTGTCTATGTAAAACATTTGTTTTTCACAACATACCTTATGTATTTTTTTTTTTTTGCAAAATACTACCTAATCTGATGTATTTCTCTGCCAATGACTACCACTTAACGGAAAATGTTAGTTGACCGTTAAGTTTAAAGGTTTGATCGATTTGAGAGGTTAAGTTGTCTATGTAGTAATATCTTATGATAATAAACACTAGCACTCCTGTTGAAAAATTGCGTAAATCTTGTGTATATAGAACTGTCGACTGTTGTCGGTTGTCATCAATCAAGTCTTGTTTAGGCATAAAGAAAACGAGCCTCTCATTGTATAGATCAATCAAAAAAAATTGTTACTTCATTAAACTAAAATACAAGTAAATTATGTACCTCAAAACTTATTTTGGAACACTCTTCGTGTCTCAGAATTCAGAAAGATACTAATGACACAATAGTTATCAATCAAATAGGACGATCTGCTTCAATGTTCTTACAATCATTTAATCTGAGCTTGTTGATATTTTTTTTGGTGGCCACCTAACTCGGCTTTCTCGAGCCAAAAGCTTGTTTAAACATGGAACTCATTGTCTCTTTATTTGCTTGGTCAGAATCATCAGCATCAGCAGCTGCCTGTGTTTCAGCTTTCTCAAGTAGAGCTTGTTTATACATGGCACCCATCATTTCCATCTTAGCTTTATCTTTCTCCATCTGCATATCCATAATAGCCTCCACTTCTTTATCGACTGGCTTGAAGTACTCATTGATATCAGCTTCCTGCATCAATACTTATTGAAACTGTTCTGAAATCATGCTATTTTTAGAATTTGAACCCGACTGAAAGAAGTAGATTGATATACTAAGTTGAATATAAAAACACTGGGACAGCTCGATCAATTGTTTGCTGGGTGTGTACAACTCTGCGCGACATGATTTGCTAATCTCCTCATGAATCGCAAATCGAAAAAAAAAAAAAATTGATATTAATAATCCAACCTTTCACCCCTCCCTTGTAAATATTCCTACCTTCAGATTATTTTTTAATAATCCAACCGTTAATGGGTGAAATTACCATATTGCCCATGTTTAATTCTAATAAAAGGAAGCTCCATCTTCCTCTTCATTTCACACATTTCCCTTTAACAGCCATTGAAGCTCCATCTTCCAAGCTCATTAAAAATGTCTTCATCATCTATACACTCAAGAATAACTTCAAGACCTCCAATATTGCCAAATTATTGACATCATCCATCTTCATCAAAAGATAATAATTTTAAAGAAATTATAAATAACCCAATTACCCATATGTTTTTGTGATAAAATCAATTGCACAATTAACCCAATTACTGGACTGATAGCTGATTATGAGCACTGACAAAATCTTGGATAATCTCTACTTCTTAAGATTTTGGTATCAAAACTTGCTAAATAGACCAGTACTAATTGTATTTGCTTCGACACTGAAACTATGAATCTATGATGCTCATTGCTAATATACGACCCCATCATTTATTTAGTACAAGTACTGTAAATATTGGAGCTCGTATTATAAATCTGTTAAGAAACTAAAAAAGGTTGTATCATTCATACATACTGAATGCACTTATATTCTGGTAAGGGAGCTAGAAATGGAGTATTGCACCCAATTTACCAAATTTACCAAATTTTCTGTAAGTTTACCAAATTTTCTAATGGCTAAACTTACTTTTTTATTGAGGGTGGTGAGCTAAGGGAGCTAGAAATGGAGTATTGCACCCAATTTACCAATATGTAATAGGAATGGGGTAAATTGATGGGGAAACCTCAAAAACGAATATGGGAGAAACCCATCGGGATGGACTGATGGAGGCAGTAACTGTTACTAGTACAGGAAGACATTTTTCATTTTGCTTTTAAAAATAAGATATACACTATATTGGAACAGTTTGGTTGAATTTTGTTGCGTTCTTCCCAGAAAATGTTTATATGTACTCCCGTTTCCCAATTCCTATTGACCGAAAAAATATGAAGACATTTTTAATGAGCTTGGAAGATGAAGCTTTAATGGCTGTTAAAGGGAAATGTGTGAAATGAAGAGGAAGATGGAGCTTCCTTTTGTTAGAATTAAACAGAGACAATATGGTAATTTCACCTATTAACGGTCACTTAACATTTTTTAGCCCATATAATTACGGCAGCTAGTTTTGAAACAGTTGGTGCTTACCATGTAGAAAAGAAAATAAGATTAGTTACCATAGACGTTTCCCTTAACCTGGTGTTTACCATGTAGAATTTCCCTATTTTATAATAATTCAACTTTTGCCCTTAGTTTGCTATCAACATACCCTATAAGTACACTGACAGCAAACTAAGGGCAAAGGTTAATTTTATTAAAAAATATCTTAAGCAGATGGATGAAAGGTTGGATTATTAATATCAATTTTTTCAATAAAAAAAACAAATTATGCTAGATTTAAGTGAATCGCTAGTACAAAAAGCGAATCAGCTGGCAAGTTATATTACATTGGTGCAACTAGACACCTAACGTCAATTTCCTAATGTAAGTGCAACTTTTGAAAGAAACAGTTGCTTCTGAAAGCAATAATAGGTGCAAGTTTTTTCTAGTGTCTAAGAATCTTAAACACTTATCATGATCAACCCAATCAAAAATGCAGGAAAAGCAGAGGGGAGATACACATACAAAGAGAGAACTCCCTGAAATATATGTCCTAGAACTAAGAAAATAAGTATTTCCTCCAAGTTTCATAAGCAAAGCTATTACAGAGATATAAATAGATTTTGCCTCAACCTTGTGCAACTACAAGTGCCTAAAGAGTGTTTGGATTGAAGGAAATAGAGGGAAAGGAAGAGGAGAGATTTGGAAGGAGGAGGAATCCCTTGTTTGAAAAACAAAATGAGAGGGAAAGAAATTGAAGGGGAGGGATTTGGAAGGAGAATACGGACAAGTTTTATTAAGAATACAATCTCTCCTAATGAGGAAAGACTTGGAAGCAAAACATTTTCCTTCCTTTTACCTTCCCTTCCCTTGACACACTCCCTCGTTATCCCTTTCCTTCCTTTCCCTTCCTTCCCTTCCCCTACCCCTACCCCTTCCCTTCCTTTCTTTTCTCTCCTAATTTGCTATTCAAACATAGTGTAAGAGAGCAGAAGTTCTACGTCTACTATAAACAGTATATCATACTAAGAAACAACTAAAAAATCCGCACTACAACTCCCATTAGCAAAAAACAAATGAAAGGGGGCTAGTGCGAATAAACAGAGCCACTTGCATATATAACCAGTTGAAAAAGCTCACCATATCCTCCAGCTTTTTGTTAAGGTTTTGCATTTCTTCCACCATTTTCCGTACTTCCGAAAGTATAATTTGTTCAGGAATCTTTTTTGTGGCCTCTTTCTTTTCTTGTGCCTACGAGAACACAGGTAAAACAAGGTATCAATCTCACATATCAATATGTCAAAAGACAAGGAAAGAACAAAACACATAATATTTCCTTCACATATTGCTTACAAATATGCACATTACTGAAGAATAACATGTCATCTAAAAATAAATTTGGGTTTTCTTCCTTAGCCCAAGACTAGTAAATGATAACCTGACCAATGACCCAATAGAACCCGCCTGAAAATTTACAATAAGCCCGCAAAATAAATGGTATATTGTTTGACCAAAAACAACCTCTTCAGTCTATAGAACCTGAATGAATGCACTCAACCTCAGTCGAGTGAAATGAGGCTTTGGTAGTGGATGTAACCAGTCATTGGTTGTGTTACACTCGTCGGTGAGCTGTAGGGTGGTTTCCTTCATGATTCTTCACGATTCTCTATCTTGAATGAGTCTTGCACGTTTTGGAAGTTAGAAAACCACTTGGAAGTTAAATTCAGAGTTAAGGCATTAACTAGAGATTAATTAATTCAGATAATCTCTAAACTTTCTTTTACAAAAGTTAATAAATCTCCTCTTGGAGTTCAGAGAATTTGAAAACACAAGGGAGATTGAGATTTAAGAGCAACTAGCTACCTCTATTGATTTTCACAATGGAATTTATTCAAACACAAGGGGTTCTCGTTTCTTGATCTTGCCATTTCATAGGTTTTAATTTTATAATATAATTCCAATTCCTCAACGGGAAAGACCCAAAAGCTATCAAAATCAAACTCCACTCTTATTGGAGCGCTAAAAGATGGGATAAAGAAGAAGAATTGCTTCAAATACAAGCAAAAGATGAAGAATCATCCTTCGTCAAGCAACAATCAACCCAAGAAAGGTAAAGGTAAGTCCTCACAAGATTCAAATTCTGAATTGAAATTAAATGCAACATACTGTAATGTTGTGAATGTTGTGTAAGATTATTTTATGGTGGATTTATAGTGATGCATAGAGACATGTTTGCAATAGTGGATATTGGTTCAAGACCTTCAAGGTAGGATATGGGGAGGTGTTGTGCATGGGGAATAAGTATAACAGCTATTGGTATATTATTGTAAAGAAATAGTAGTTCAACAACTAAAATGCAATTAAAAGTTCAAAACTCCACAAATGTGTTTTTGTTTTTTTCAAAAATCACACCACAACTGTTTTAGCCGTTTTTTCCAACGCTGCAACTGTTTTCACAAACGCATCTATGACCACAGTTTTTGGATGTATGCCATGATATACATAAGGCACAACAATCTAATGAAATTGGAAAGATCATACTAGCAACCTTGAATGGGAACAAGGGTGGTTCTGAGCATATGTGCAAGGTGTCTAACTGCACAGCATAAGGCCATTAAATTTAGGAGCCTCAAATATTAGTTCACATTTGCTTTTGCTTTACTTTAACTACTTGTTTTAGACCTCAATATTTCAAAAAGAAAATGTAAAACAAATATAGTGTATTTTTGCTCCCTCCTTGGATATGAAGTTATAAGAGTAATAAGATACCTTTAAAGGAACCAATGATTTTTTTTAATCTTATAGTGGATATTATTCATTTTTAAAAGGATATACATATGCAAGTTAGATGACTAATGAAGAGGGTAACTCTTCTAATGGTTGTTCGGTATACCTTATGAAAAGTTGGGCCAATTTTTGATCATTTATGTGTATGTCTTTTGAAAACTCATGAGAGAGTGTCCGATTTGACGAGTAGTATGAAGCCACATCTCAGATTCAATGTGATAAATTCTTTTAGCTGATGTTTTTAAGCAACAAAGTAGACCCAAGGGTTGACCCATGATGGCCAAGTCTTAAGAGTATAAAAAGGTGCAAGATGTTAGAGTCTTATCATGGGGAGACGATGATTACGTACATGAGAACCGACCTTTGTAAGTTTGAAGTATGGTCGCTCCAAGAAAGTCGATCTAACATAATAGAATTCCGAAAAACTAATGAATGGATGCAGACTTGAGCCTATAAGAATCAAGAGAAAAATGTGTGTATGTATTTGAGCATGCTTCATCTACATAAGTTTAGATATACTCAACTTGATTCAATCCTATAGGACATCAACCAATATTATTACATGGGATGTTGAAATACTAGGTGTCAACTCTATCCTCATTACATTGACATTGATGCATGAATAGAGATATAGAGCAATGGATTAGAATTCCATAATCTTTCAAATAATATGGTCATTGTAACAAAGTTTAAGACATGAGTTGGAGTGTTGGACCTATTTGAAGAATTTCAGTAAACTTTGACGACACATAGACTCAATTTGCAAAGTTGGACGTTGCCTTCTAAGCTAGCGAGTCGTCGATATTGAGGCTGCTGAGTCATGGCTCATTACAATACTTGTGGATCTAGGTGTAAGAGAATGTGGATCGAATAGTGGAACATAAGTGAGTCTTCTCCTTTAATCTTTTCATCAAAAGAATGTTTGCTTTATGTCAAGACTGGTTCAAGTTGCACTCCTAAGTTCAGTGCCTGCAATCCGAGCAATTTTATCAAAGAACTACAAATGCCTCTCTATGCGTGAGTTGTGTACATCACCAAAGATCACTTTCAAGTACATTATCTCAACCGAAGAGCTCCAAGTGAAGTTAGTTACCGTATTAAGTTGTTGATTTGGTATACTCCATTGTAAGGTATGTGGACCAAAATAATTAAACTTGATTGATATTTATTACTATTTCCTAAAAATAATTCAAACTTATAGTCAGAAACACCTTCAACCTCACATGAAGCAAACAAACAGAAGTATAGAACACATGACGTCCAAAAGCCAAGTGGAAACTAGAAAACTAGTTTAGTATGAGCGTCAAAGGTGTTAAACAAAGTGTTGTGTAAAGAAATTAGAAATTTTGAGGACAAAGAACGAATGACATGACAAAGAAACGACAATATACATAATTGAAGACTCCTTCCCCCTTCTTACCAAACAATATTAGGTTTGCCTCAATGCCATTAAAATGGAGCCATTGGAGATGGACATAGGATTTTGGAACAAAGGAGACAAAAGCCCAATAGTTGACTAAGCTTGGCAAATACATTTATTACATAACATAAAACTTTCAACCCATTGTGTATGTCTAGATCACTCACTGACTCAACTAGTGAGCATTGTTGTTGTTGTTCTTAAATATGGATGGTGGAGAAGAGATCATTTGAGCCCATCTCATACCCTAAGTTCAAAGTTTAAAAAAAAAATAATAAATAAAAAAAACCTAAACCAAATTAAATTAACGTTAGAAAAATGCAAATGAAATTGAGCATTGGAGAAACCCTAAAAAAGTGGAATTAAAAGAGAAAATAATGTTAAGAAAGCAGAAAACGGTAGAAAAACAAATAGAGACAGACAGACATTAATAATGTAAAAAGAACAGAAAGAATAAAAGAGAGTAGATACAGATCGAAGACGGTTCTCAAGTTGCAATCTGTAAGATCGAATGCGGCGTTCTTCATAACCAGAAAGGACTCTAACATAAAACATAGCTTTCTTCCCCAACTCTAACAGCCTCCTCATTTGTGCTCCTCCTCCTCTTTCTTCTTCGTCTTCTTCTGTTAATTAGAGGGTAGAAACTTAGACTGATGGATTTTGGGATGTTTCTCTCTCAAGTTGACTATGAAATTTCAATCATCGTAATCCATAATTACTAACCAACACTATTCTTCCTTTCCCCTTTAGATCACTCACGATGGTGAAATTCTAAGTCGTCAGAAAAATATCTTAATTACTAAACTATACTAAAACAATATCTTAATGTGACACGTGTCACTACCACAATGATTCGTTTCTCGCTGAAAATACTTCTCTAAAAAATTATTCAGCGCATTTATCACAATTATGACAATTGCCTTCAAATATGTTTCTTGTCATATTACAATTACTACACGGGTTAGTATTTTGAGAAGTATTCTTGGTTGACTAGCTAATTATTACAATTGCCTTCAAATAAGTTTCTTGCTATATTACAATTATTTCAATTAAATCTCTTATTCTTAAATCTCATAGTATTACAATTAGTATCAACTTTGACTACTACCATAGTATTAATTAAATCTCATATTTGAATTAGATGTTTTCAAACTTTTGAGTATTAGTTAAATCTCTTATTCTTAAATATATATTAACATAACTCATATGACTATCTAAAACATGCAAAAGGTCCAATCCACACTTCATTAGCATAAAACAATGATAAACAATTTTTAGAAATTAGACTTCTTTTTTCATTGTACAATTTTTATTTGTTTTTGCGTATTAACAATAACATGGTATTAATTTACTGTATCTTCGAATCCCATTTTTAGCAACGAAAAAACAAAAAGATAAAAGTGAACTTACATATGATTTTCACTTCTTCAAAAATATCTTCAAAGGTTTCAATCTTTCTTGATAAGCAAACCAATCCACATAGTAGAATTAAGAATAATTCCAAATCTTCATCTCCAGATCTGTATTGTTTAAAAATACATTCACAAGTTTCAATCTTAAATGTTTTTAGCTATTAATTAATATTTTCACGCATGCTAATAACTCAATTATTTCCAAAATAAGAAAACTAATACATTAGAAACTAAAATCAGGTTATACAGAGTGCAACTTCAATCAGATTATAAAACATTGAAAAAAAACAACAATATTAACCGATTTTGTTGTTCTTAAAAGAAATTGGTTTCAATTAACCGATTCGAATCAAATTAAAGACAAAACCATAGAATAAGAAATTCAGAGAGAGAGAGAGATAAAAGGGTTGTTGCCTGTTGGTACTCTTATGTCAAAAACGGCTGGCAATTGGCATAGAGATGAAGATTTGATCGAGTTATCCCAAATTTAGAGAGAGAGAATAACTAGGGTTTTCATTGGGTCTATTACTCTATTATATCATGAGCTAAGTTTTCCATAGTTCATTTAGCCCATGCTAAAAAAATGGAAAATGTAGACAATCAAAATAAAATAATTGTGTATTGAAAATAAAAAAATAAAAAAAAAAGTTCAATTGGTATAGTCATTGTGAGACAATTTTTATTGGACTGATTGAATGTATATTTAAAGTTATAAAATAATTAATTATAAATTTAGAGTGATCAATTACAATTTTAAAATGATCAATTATAATCTTAAAGTAGTCTTACAATATTCAACATTAACCTTACAGCAATCACTTAGAATTTTAAAGTGACTAAATAAATAAATATACTAATTATATGTATTTGTTAATAATGAATCTTTTTCATACAATACTGAGTGGAATAATAACATGGCATGTAAACCAAACTATCCACCCAACCATATTTTTTTAACATGATTTTGTGCTTTGATATTTTGAGCAAAGCAAGTTAAAACCCTAAATTAATATTTCTATTTTATATCCCCGAAATCACCTATGAGACGATATCTATTAATCTAAAATCAATGAACACTAATCGGCAAAAAGTGACCATTTATAATCTTAAAGTGTTCAATAAAAACCATAAAAAGAAAAAAAACATTGAAACTTTAAAGTTAATTAATTAATTAGGATAATTTTTATAATATAATTACTTTTACATGTCAGCAATTATTTATTTATAATGTAGGAACTATCCATGCATGAAGAAAATTATTTTGCTAGAATTATAAGGTTAAAAAGAAAATCAATACTGGACGAGAGAAAAAAGTAAAAAAAAAACATTTAAGGAAATATCTCAAGGTAATTTAAGAAAATATATATATTGTTATTTATTATATTTTGAGATCTTTATAAGTAATAATTATTATTTTATTTATGACACCTTCACCATCATCAAATATTATCAAATTGTCGCCAACTACAAGTCGAAGATCTTTAAGTGATATTACAAATGGTACACAAGTTAGTTTTATTTTTAGATATGATAAACATGTAAAATGATACTACTTATGATGTTTTGGAAAATTATTTTGTGCAAAAGAAAGTATTGCAACACGCAACGTGTGGTCATCATCAAAAGCTACACCAAAAAGACTTTCAATACCAGGAAGATATGTAATTCATAGCAACACTATTGTCCGAAACACTTCTGATGATAATAGAGAAGTTGTATCACAATTAACTAACAATTGTGAAACAGGTAAAATGTCACTGCAACAATATATTAAAAGGAAGTAAAAAAATAACCCAATTTAAGAAGGTAAGAGTAGTATTTGATGAGTATTGGCTTGCCATAAAATAGAAGAAAATGGGGAATATGAGAGGTCTAGATATTGATGAGGGAAAATGAAACTGCAACCTTAACCTAATCATGCCGTCTGAAAATCATCACAGCCGTTTTATAACTATTTCGTTCTTATATCAACAAGGTTGTATTCATGACTCTTAATCTTTATTCTTTTATTTCTCCTTAGTAATATCAGCCGTTTCATATGCATTGCTGTCAAGTTTCAATTTTCTATATCTTTATTAATATTAATATTATTATTTTTATTTTTATTTTTTATTTTTTTATTTTTTGGAAGATAGAGATTTTATTGCTCCCAAAAGAACTTGTTACAACCTAAATCTATAACAAGACTTCCCTAACACACCAAGGGAAGTACAACACAACACATAACCAAAACAAAAACAACCCAAAACAGAAGAACTACAACGAAGCTAATTAATCAACAAAATACCCTTATGAGCATCATCCAATCTGGCTGCAACATTAAAAATGATCGAATTTGCAATATGCTCCGCTGACCTTTGAATGCCCCCAAAAATTCTGAAATTCCTATGGCACCAAACATTGTAGATCATCTCAGTCCAGCACATAACGACAATATGAGCCTTAACATTCTTCCTCTTGCTAACTCTGCACATATACTCAATCTCATTAGCAAAAGAGTTTTGCCAGCGAATGCCTGCGAAGAAACGACTAATTTGAACTAGAACCTCCTTGGTATACTTACACCCATGAAAAAGATGATCTTTATGTCCATCTGCTACCTTACATAGACTACAAAGAGCATTGCACTCTACACCCCACTTCCTTAACCTATCAACAGTAGGGAGTCTATTCTGAACAGCCTGCCACATACAAATTTGGCTTCTAGGAGTTGCTTTATTATTGCACCAAACAGCTCTCCAAGAAGGTTTATTCCCTAGCTCCAAAAGATCTTGATAAGCATGAGAGATGCTAAATTTACCACCCTTGACTTTGTTGTTCAACATTATCATATTCGGCACTAAATTCCTGCTCTCCAAAATCTTCCTCAACATCCAGGACACCGTACTAGGAATAGAGTAATGAAACACGTCTACACCCTTCAAATAGTAGTCATTCACCCAACGAATCCACAACCTATCTTTCTTATTAGCAATACACCAAAGATTCTTTAGCAAAGCGGCGTCATTCCAAACTTTCATGTTACATAAGTTAAGGCCTCCATAGGCTTTAGGAAAACAAAGAAGATTCTAAGCAATGGGAGGCTTTCGAGCTTTGCCCCTGGAACCGGACCAAATGAAAGCACTACAAGCAGACTCGACCATCTTTGTAATCTTCTTGGGCAAAAGAAAAACCTGAGACCAATAAGAATGCATTCCCATAATTACACTTCGAACAAGTTGAACCCTACCAGCGAGAGATAACAACCTGCTAGACCAATGTTGAATTCTGCCTAAAATTTTATTGACAAGGGGCTTACAATCTTGGATACTAAGTCTCTTGGCCGAAAGGGGAATTCCTAAATAACGAAAAGGCAGGGAGCCTCTAGGAACTCTAATAGCATCCACCATACTCTGAGCAACATTATCAGAGACATCCGCAATATACACTAGTAAAAAAAGTCTCATTGGTAACCCCCTATTTGTATCTTTTGTTGAAATATAAGATACAAATAATGCTTTTTGTATCTTTTATTTTAACAAAAGATACAAATAATAGTTATTTGTATCGTGTGTTAAAACAAACGATACAAATAACTATTATTTGTATCGTGTGTTTCAACAGGCGATACAAATAACTATTATTTGTATCGCATGTTTAAACACACGATACAAATAATAGTTATTGGTATCGTTTGTTTTAACACGCGATACAAATAACTATTATTTGTATCGTTTATACGAACACGCGATACAAATAAGATAGTGGGTATTTAAAAAAAAAATTATAGGCGGGATTTCTAATTCCTAAACTAGACTCTTTATCTTCCTTGCTGCTCAATCTTCGTTCAATTCAACTACCTCTTTCAATTCATCTTCCCATCTTCATCTTCCCTGCTGCCTCATTTCAATTCATCTCCCTCTTTCAATTTCTCCACTCGACTCCTGCGCCTCTTTCAATTCATCTCCCTCATTCCATTTAAACCCTCGATTCAGCGCCATTGAAGCCCACAATTCAGCGCCATTGAAGCCCAAGATTCACCTCCCTCCATTGACTGCTGCTTCAAGCCCACGGTTATCACTGTTGCGTTCTTCATCTTGCTGTTTATTGGATTCATTCGCAGGTAAACCCATTTTGTTTATTCTTGCTTTCTTCATCTTGTTTGTTCATTTCATGAATCAACTTGCTTTGTTCATTTCATGAAGCCCACAATTCAGCGCCATGGAAGCCCAAGATTCATCTTGCTGTTCATTCTTGCTTTGTTCATCTTGTTTAGGGTTCAATCTCAAAAGTTCTTAGATTTAAAGGTAATTTTTATTTCTCCTCATCTCTTGGTTTTCTTCGAAAATAGTGTTATGTACCAAATCTTAAAATTTCATTAAGATTGCTACAAATTCTTCAAATTTGTTCGCCAATGCTAATTTAATTCATTTATGGAAGAAATTCGTTCACTATAGTAGATTTTGAGCCTTGGAAAATGGACATTCTTTGAGCCTTGGCTAGTTTAGGGTTTTGGAGATTGGATAAAATTTTTGCTCTTGATGATTCTACTCTCTTCTTCTTATCCTCCTAATTCTTTCACATTTGTTTTAATCAACATTCGTTGGCAAAATTGCTGCAATAATTTGGAGAAGTTTAGGGTTTAAAGATTGAGTTTATATAGTAAATTTTTTTTATTGTCCCTTTTTTTTATTTTCTTCTCTTTAGTTAATTTGTAAATTAATTGAATTGCAATTTAGTTATTGAATTAGTTAATTTTGTGGAGCGAAAGTTGTGGAAAGAAATAGCAAGCAGAATCTTTCAAACAACAAATGATTTGTGATTGTTTGCAATTATGAACTAAATAGATGAAATTCAGCTACTTGATGCTTTTTATTGAGAATTTTCACGCTTAAAATTACTCAAGTTGTATTCTTCTACTCATGCGTGTTTTTCTAATCCCCTTGGTGATGCTTTTATCCTGTGTTGATATTTCAAAATTGTAGTATTCTCCACTCGATCATTTATTGAGAATTTTAGTACTTGAATATGTGAGTTTTAGTACTTGAATTTGCCCTGAAAATGAGTTGCTTTGATTGTACTTTTAGGCAGCAAATAATGAGTTGCTTTTATCCTGTGTTGATATTTCAAAATTGTAGTATTCTCCACTCGATCATTTATTGAGAATTTTAGTACTTGAATATGTGAGTTTTAGTACTTGAATTTGCCTGAAAATGAGTTGCTTTGATTGTAGTATTCTACATGTAAGATAATTAGGGAGAGGGAAGAGAGAATTAATCCTTCGTGTAGGAGGTGAGAATCGAACCCCTCGTGAAATGAAATTTACAATATATGAAAAATATTAGAATGAACAGATGAAATTTATATTAGAGCAATCAAAACATTGTCAACTGGATCATCTACATATGGGCTAGCACTTGTCTAGATCATCTACATATGCCTTAATTATTTACTGTTCTACTATATGTAAGGCTCAGCTTAAAAATATAATTAAGGTTAATGTATTTCCAACTAGTTGCGGATTTCTCTGGAATTTTTATTGTTACATCTATTGTAGGCACGCTAGTAGTTGTAATTTTACATTGCATGCTGAACAACTGGATTGGTGGGGATAGGAGCAGCGGAGATTGATTGTGGAGATCAGTTGAGTCTTTACCTGGTTAACATATACAATATCTTTGTTCACTTACTAATATCTTTTTCACTTACTAAATTAACTTTAGACAAAAATTATTTTACAGAAATCTTAAAATTAGTGATTGAGAGCTTGGTAGTCATCTCCATGGGCACAACAGCACCAGAAGATATGTTATGGCCTGCGCGTTTTTTGCTTCTGGCAGTTTTTTTCTCCTTGTTATGGTAAGAAACTTATGCACATTTTACAGAAATCCTATTGGGCGTGAAGCTTGGGCTAGACAGGTTTGTCTTTACATCTATTCTTATTCCCCTTTTCAATTTTCCTCCCAAAACTTCTCTTTCTTTTGCCTACTACTTGCTTAAACCAAAGGTAATCGCTTCTACCTACTGTTCTCTACAAATTTCTTTGAAAGCTTAAGTTGCGAAGGAGAAAGTTGCTCTATACAAGGCTAAACATGTGTTGTGCTCTGATACTGTGTTTTGCTTATTTATATTATGACCAAATGAGTGGGACTAAGAGAGTATGTTTTAGCTCCTAACGTGAGCTTCTAAGTACAAATGTAGATAAATGAGTGGGACGAAGAGAGTATGTTTTATGTTGAATGTTCATCAAATGTTCACTTATAATCTTACAGTTGGAACTATAATGCTTTACTGTTATTTTACTTCTTTGAATTTTACTTCTTTACTTTCTAAAATATGAGAACTATTATTAGGTGTGAATTTATCCTAAAGCTAAAATATTTTCTAAAAATGCTTCCCATATTAGTGTATTTAGAATGTTAGTGAGCATAACGATACAATTTAGTTAAATAATTTTGATTGAAAAAAATGGTTATGAACACCACTTTAATTGTAATTTGGGAAATAATTTGGTTGGTATGGGATAGAATGAAGGTGGTTATGAACACCACTTTTATTGTATTGAGTTTATTTGCAGGAACATAATTTAAAAAATTTTTGGATTATTCATTTTACAAACGGAACTCTGCCAAAATTTCTGCAGAAATTTTGTATTTAGTGAACTTTATAATGTGTTTTCTATGGGTTGTCAAACAGTTTGGGGTTCCCTCAAATACATTGAATAAAGTTCATATGCATAATAATGTATTTATTTTAATTTGTTTTGTTTATTATTTGTTTTGAAGGATTATATTGCAAGATCAAGCACATATAGCCAAGATGAAATAGATGAGGTTCGTGAGCAATGGGCAAAGTACTTTAGATTGAACTTTTTGTTAAACTAAATGTAATTTTAATTTGTAAATGTAATATATAGTAGTGTACTACATACTTTTCGATCATATATATATATATAAGTGTAGTTGTGGATGTTATGTAATACAATATTTTTTAATTAATGTATATATTATTAATCGTATATTATATATATTATAGCCTCGAATGACTTCTATAGATATATATTATATTAACAATCCCGTGTCGATATAGATATATAGGCTATATATGTTTTTTTAATTTAAAAAAAAGTCATTTGTATCTAAGGTTTAAATAGGGGGATACAAATAACATATTATTTGTATCGCCTGTTTGAAACCCAAGATACAAATAACCTATTATTTGTATCGCGTTTTTCAAACAAGCGATACAAATAAGCTGTTATTTGTATCGTGTGTTTCAAACATGCGATACAAATAACCCTTATTTGTATCTTGGGTTTTCAAGCGATACAAATAATATGTTATTTGTAACCCACTTGTTAGTAACCCCCAATATAAGATACAAATGAGCTTAAAAACAAGATACAAATAAGGATTTTTTTACTAGTGATAGATGGCACGTTTGTTATTATTAGCATGCAACCCAGACGTACTTGCCATATCATCAATCACACTCTTAAGGGTCTTCATAGAATCAGGATCAGCTTTAGAAAAAATCAGGAGATCATCAGCGAACAATAATTCCACAATCCCATTTCCTTTGCACTTAGGATGAAATTTCACACCAGTACCCTTTTCTTTCCTTAGGATTCTGCTAAAATATTCTATAACCATAGTAAACATATAAGGGGACATGGGATCTCCCTGCCTTAGACCTTTCCTGGCTTTAAATGGTCTAGAAGGATAGCCATTAATGAGAATAGAATAAGACACAGTTTTAACACACGTCATAATCCAACCCAAAAATTGCCTTGGAAACCCAAGCTCATTCAAAACTGACTCAAGAAAGACCCCACTCCACAGAATCATAAGCTTTGGCCATATCCACTTTAAGCATACACCTAGGGCTAACATTGGACCAGTTATATCCTCGAATCAAATCAGTAGTAAGCAAGATGTTATCCAAAATTTGCCTCCAAGGGATAAATCCTGATTGAGCCACATTAACAATACTCCCAACCACCCTTTGCATCCGAGCAGTAAGAATCCTAACAATGATTTTGTA
>CM033457.1:28041-33041 GCA_019425755.1 Amaranthus cruentus | reverse complement strand
TTAATCTTCAAAGTCACCATTAATCTTCAAAGACCCAATTTCTCTCCAAAGTCTAAATCCTAGATTCCTTTCCCCTTTTCAAGAACCCTAATCTTCAAAGACCACAAAGTTAATTTTCACTACCTGCAGATTTAGATCGATGTAGGCAAGTATAATGGGTTGAGGTTCCATATCTATGGGAACCATAGAATCAAGCTTGAGTGAAAGTATAAGCCATTTTACGTGCAAAAGTGACAAAAACGCTTAAAAACACTAAAAAATGCAACTTAACACGTAATATCAAGCATATGAGTATTATTTTCGATTCTAACCACTTTAGTTTTCAACACAATAATATATACCAAATAGTATTGCGCCAAGTTTCGTGCATAACAAACCAAGTATAAGCCATTTTACGTGCAAAAGTGATAAAAACGCTTAAAAACACTAAAAAACGCAACTTAACACGCAATATCAAGCATATGAGTATTATTTTCGATTCTAACCACTTCAGTTTTCAACACAATAATATATACCAAATAGTGTTGTGTGCTAAGTTTCGTGCATAACAAACCAAGTTTAAGCTATTTTACGTGCGAAAGTGACAAAAACGCTTCAAAACCGTTCAAATCGCAACTTAACACGTAATTTCAAGCATATGAGTATTATTTTCGATTCTAACCATTTCAACACAATAATATATACGAAATAGTGTTGTGTGCCAAGTTTCGTGCATAACAAACCAAGTTTAAGCTATTTTACGTGCGAAAGTGACAAAAACGCTTCAAAACCGTTCAAATCGCAACTTAACACGTAATTTCAAGCATAAGAGTATTATTTGCGATTCTAACAACTTCAACACAGTAATATATACCAAATATTATTATGTGCCATGTTTCGTGCATAACAAACCAAGTTTAAGCTATTTTACGTGCGAAAGTGACAAAAACGATTCAAAACCGTTCTAATCGTAACTTAACACGTAATTTCAAGCATATGTGTATTATTTTCGATTCTAACCCCTTCAACACAATAATATATACCAAATAGTGTTGTGTGCCAAGTTTCGTGCATAACAAACCATGTTTAAGCTATTTTACGTGCGAAAGTGACAAAAATGCTACAAAACCGTTCAAATCGCAACTTAACACGTAATTTCAAGCATATGAGTATTATTTTTTATTCTAATCACTTCAACACAATAATATATACGAAATAGTATTGCGTGCCAAGTTTCGTGCATAACAAACCAAGTATAAGCCATTTTACGTGCAAAAGTGACAAAAACGCTTAAAAACACTAAAAAACGCAACTTAACACGTAATATGAAGCATATGAGTATTATTTTCGATTCTAACCACTTTAGTTTTCAACACAATAATATATACCAAAAAGTCTTGCGCCAAGTTTCGTGTATAACAACCCAAGTTTAAGCTATTTTACGTGCAAAGGTGACAAAAACGCTTCAAAACCGTTCAAATCGCAACTTAACACGTAATTTCAAGCATAAGAGTATTATTTGCGATTCTAACCACTTCAACACAGCAATATATACCAAATAGTATTGTGTGCCATGTTTCGTGCATAACAAACCAAGTTTTAGCTATTTTACGTGCGAAAGTGATAAAAATGCTTCAAAACCGTTCAAATCGCAACTTTACACTTAATTTCAAGCATATGTGTATTATTTTCAATTCTAACCAATTCAACACAATAATATATACCAAATAGTGTTGTGTGCCAAGTTTCATGCATAACAAACCATGTTTAAGCTATTTTACGTGCGAAAGTGGCAAAAACGCTTCAAAACCGTTCAAATCGCAACTTAACACGTAATTTTAAGCATATGAGTATTATTTTTGATTCTAACCCATTCAACACAATAATATATACTAAATAGTCTTGTGTGCCAAGTTTTGTGCTTACCAAACCAAGTTTAAGCTATTTTACGTGAGAAAGTAACAAAAACGCTTCAAAACCGTTCAAATCGCAACTTAACACGTAATTTCAAGCATAAGAGTATTATTTGTGATTCTAACAACTTCAACACAGTAATATATACCAAATATTATTGTGTGCCATGTTTCGTGCATAACAAACCAAGTTTAAGCTATTTTACGTGCGAAAGTGGCAAAAACGTTTCAAAACCGTTCAAATCGCAACTTAACACGTAATTTTAAGCATATGAGTATTATTTTTGATTCTAACCCCTTCAACACAATAATATATACTAAATAGTCTTGTGTGCCAAGTTTTGTGCATACCAAACCAAGTTTAAGCTATTTTACGTGCGAAAGTGACAAAAACGCTTCAAAATTGTTCAAATTGCAACTTAACATGTAATTTCAAGCATATGAGTATTATTTTCGATTGTAACCATTTCAACACTATAATATATATGAAACATTGTTGTGTGCCAAGTTTCGCGCATAACAAACCAAGTTTAAGCTATTTTACGTGCGAACGTGGCAAAAACGCTTTAAAGCCGTTCAAATAGCAACTTAACACGTAATTTTAACCATGTGAGTATTATTTTTGATTCTAACCCCTTCAACACAATAATATATACTAAATAGTCTTGTGTGCCAAGTTTTGTGCATAACAAACAAAGTTTAAGCTATTTTACGTGCGAAAGTGACAAAAACGCTTCAAAACCGTTCAAATCGCAACTTAACACGTAATTTCAAGCATAAGAGTATTATTTGCGATTCTAACAACTTCAACACAGTAATATATACCAAATATTATTGTGTGCCATGTTTCGTGCATAACAAACCAAGTTTAAGCTATTTTACGTGCGAAAGTGACAAAAACGATTCAAAACCGTTCAAATCGGAACTTAACACGTAATTTCAAGCATATGTGTATTATTTTGATTCTAGCCCTTCAACACAATAATATACACCAAATAGTGTTGTGTGCCAAGTTTCGTGCATAACAAACCATGTTTAAGCTATTTTACGTGCGAAAGTGACAAAAATGCTACAAAACCGTTCAAATCGCAACTTAACACGTAATTTCAAGCATATGAGTATTATTTTTTATTCTAATCATTTCAACACAATAATATATACGAAAAAGTATTGCGTGCCAAGTTTTGTGCATAACAAACCAAGTCTAAGCCATTTTACGTGCGAAAGTGACAAAAACGCTTTAAAACACTAAAAAACGCAACTTAACACGTAATATCAAGCATATGAGTATTATTTTCGATTGTAACCATTTCAACACTATAATATATACGAAATATTGTTGTGTGCCAAGTTTCGCGCATAACAAACCAAGTTTAAGCTATTTTACGTGCGAAAGTGGCAAAAACGCTTCAAAACCGTTCAAATCGCAACTTAACACGTAATTTTAAGCATATGAGTATTATTTTTGATTCTAACCCCTTCAACACAATAATATATACTAAATAGTCTTGTGTGCCAAGTTTTGTGCATAACAAACCAAGTTTAAGCTATTTTACGTGCGAAAGTGGCAAAAACGCTTCAAAACCGTTCAAATTGCAACTTAACACGTAATTTTAAGCATATGAGTATTATTTTTGATTCTAACCCTTTCAACACAATAATATATACTAAATAGTCTTGTGTGCCAAGTTTTGTGCTTACCAAACCAAGTTTAAGCTATTTTACGTGAGAAAGTGACAAAAACGCTTCAAAACCGTTCAAATCGCAACTTAACACGTAATTTCAAGCATAAGAGTATTATTTGTGATTCTAACAACTTCAACACAGTAATATATACTAAATATTATTGTGTGCCATGTTTCGTGCATAACAAACCAAGTTTAAGCTATTTTACGTGCGAAAGTGGCAAAAACGCTTCAAAACCGTTCAAATCGCAACTTAACACGTAATTTTAAGCATATGAGTATTATTTTTGATTCTAACCCCTTCAACACAATAATATATACTAAATAGTCTTGTGTGCCAAGTTTTGTGCATACCAAACCAAGTTTAAGCTATTTTACGTGCGAAAGTGACAAAAACGCTTCAAAACCGTTCAAATCGCAACTTAACACGTAATTTCAAGCATATGAGTATTTTTTTATTCTAATCACTTCAACACAATAATATATACGAAAAAGCATTGCGTGCCAAGTTTCGTGCATAACAAACCAAGTTTAAGCTATTTTACGTGCGAAAGTGATAAAAACGCTTCAAAACCGTTCAAATCGCAACTTAACACTTAATTTCAAGCATATGTGTATTATTTTCAATTCTAACCAATTCAACACAATAATATATACCAAATACTGTTGTGTGCCATGTTTCGTGCATAACAAACCATCTTTAAGCTATTTTACGTGCGAAAGTAACAAAAATGCTACAAAATCGTTCAAATCGCAACTTAACACGTAATTTCAAGCATATGAGTATTATTTTTTATTCTAACCACTTCAACACAATAATATAAACGAAATCGTATTGCGTGCCAAGTTTCGTGCATAACAAACCAAGTATAAGCCATTTTACGTGCAAAGGTGATAAAAACGCTTCAAAACCGTTCAAATCACAACTTAACACGTAATTTCAAGCATAAAAGTATTATTTGCAATTCTAACCACTTCAACACAGTAATATATACCAAATAGTATTGTGTGCCATGTTTCGTGCATAACAAACCAAGTTTTAGCTATTTTACGTGCGAAAGTGACAAAAACGCTTCAAAATAGTTCAAATTGCAACATAACATGTAATTTCAAGCATATGAGTATTATTTTCGATTCTAACCATTTCAACACAATAATATATACCAAATATTGTTTTGTGCCAAGTTTCGCGCATAACAAACCAAGTTTAAGCTATTTTACGTGCGAAAGTGACAAAAACCATTCAAAACTGTTCAAATCGCAACTTAACACGTAATTTCAAGCATAAGAGTATTATTTGCGATTCTAACCACTTCAACACAGTAATATATACCAAATAGTATTGTGTGCCATGTTTCGTGCATTACAAACCAAGTATAAGCCATTTTACGTGCGAAAGTGATAAAAACGCTTCAAAATAGTT
>CM033457.1:0-27628 GCA_019425755.1 Amaranthus cruentus | reverse complement strand
GTTCGAGGCTTAGACATCAAAGTCGAAGAAGTGGCACGCGTTTCGAGGCTCCCACAAATGTTTCGGGTCATCCCCGAAGATATCACGATGATCGGAGCTCGTTTCGAGGTGATTCAAGTTAGTTTGAGGCTTAGACATCAAAGTTGAAGAAGTGGAACGCGTTTCAAGGCTCCCACAAGTGTTTCGGGTCATCCCCGAAAGTATCGCAAAGATCGGAAGTCATTTAACGATAGTTTGAAGCTTCAATGTGGCCAAAATGACCACATTCGGTCGAATGAGAAGTCCATTCGGTCGAATGGACCATGCCATGCCCAAGCCTATTGCTCAAAGTCTCTGGAAGCCAAGAACAACTAAGATTCGGTCGAAGCTCCTTGGATTCGGTCGAATTGAGGTCGAAGCCAGGTCGAAGCTTCACACTGCAGCTCATCAGAAGCCCAGAACAGCCCAGATTCGGTCGAATTCGACCTAGGTTCGGTCGAACTGACTAGATTGGCGAATCTTCGCTGTCGGTCGAATCGACTCGAAAAAAAAAAAAAAAACCCTTTTTAATTTTTTTTTAATTGTAATTTCATTCCCTTTACATTCAAGCACCTTCATTTATGTAAGTTTATCTTTCTATCTTTCTTTATTGCTTTCAAAAAAAAAAAAAAAAAAAAAAAATAGGTTTATTTCTAGTGTAGACCTTAATGCTTTCTTATTCTTTATGCTTTCTATTTAATGTTTTCATGTCTTTTGTTTCTTTAATGCTTTCTAGAATAGGTTTATTGCTTTCCTCTCTTCTTGTTTCTTCCTTTCATATGCTAGAGTAGATTTTAGGGTTTTGGGTTAGAGAAACCTTAGGGCTTTGGTCTTGTGTTTAATGTTTAGGAAGATGGTTGAGATTGATGTCGGTTTGATTGATTGATATTCGATGCATATCTTGTCCTGCCACTCCCTTGTGAGACATAGGGCGATTATGGGTCGTTCGTATTGACTATAGGTCATCAACTTCCCCATGCCATCTAGAGTGTCTCGATTGACCTTCGTTCGATCTCCTTCGACCTAGCCTATCTCTACTTCCAATAGACCTACTATAACGTGTATAGAGGTAAGTTTGGGGATCGAACCACAAGGAACAAGGAGCAAGAAAGATTGAGTGCTAGGTGTAGATGAAAGAGTGTGTGTATGTAGGTGGGTGTTTTGAACTAAACTAGGGAAAGCAATAAACAAGATTGAGATAACAATAATAAACAAACGGGGTTGGTGAGGATTCACCCTAGGTCGATGTTATGTTCTTCACACAAAGTTAAGTCAAGGGAGATTGAGCATGGCTCAATAGAGACACTCAAGATGACATGGGGAAGTTGATGACATATAATCAATAGAGCGACCCATATAAGCCCTATGTCTCACAAGGGAGTGGCGAGGACAAGATATGTATCGAATATCAATCAATCAAACCACAACAACCTCAACCTAATCTAGCATATGAGCAACATTCACCAAACCTAGGGTTTCACCAAACCAAAGCCCTAAGAAATCTACTCTAGCATGTTTGAAGTGAAAACAACAAAGAACAAGAAGAAAACATGTATGTAAGCATTAGGGCAAGAAGGAAGTCAACAATAATGAAAGATAGAACAATAACTCTAACTACCAACTACACTAGAAAGCATTAAAAGCAACAAAATCAAGATTGGAATGAAAATGAACAAGATTCAAAGCAATAAATGAAGCATGAAAGAAGGAAAGCATTAAATGACATGAATGAACCATAAACAAAGTAAATGAAAGCAATAAAGAAAGATAGAAAGATAAACTTACATAAATGAAGGTGCTTGAATGTAAAGGGAATGAAATTACAAGACTTGAATGTAAAAGAAAGCAATTGAAATCTAATCTAGGGTTTGGAATTGAAATTAAAGCAATAAAATGATGTTTAATAGATGAGAGAGTTTCTCTCTACCAAAGCATAGGGTTTATGTTCATAAAAGTGCCCTTATATAGGCTACAATAGAGGAACAAAAGCCTAAAAGAATCCTACGTGGCAAGCTTGAGAGAAATGAAATCGCGAGTTTAAAGTGCATTGTAGAATCGCGTGAAGATTCGCGAATCTAGTCGGTTCGACGAACCTAGGTCGAATTCGACGAATCGGGCTGATTCGGGCTTACGATAGGCTGCGGTGTGAAGCTTCGACGCCGACCTGGCTTCGACCTCAATTCGCCGAATTCAAGGAGCTTCACGGCCGACCTCAATTCGCCAGAATCAAGGAGCTTCGCCAAGATCTTAGTTGTTCTTGGCTTCGGAGACTTTGAGCAATAGGCTTGGGCATGGCATGGTCCATTGGCAGATGGACTTCTCATTCGGCGAATGTGGTCATTTGGCCACATTGAAGCTTCAAACTATCGATAAATGACTTCAGATCTTTGAGATACTTACGCGGATGACACGAAACACTTGTAGGAGCGCTAGAAACGCGTGCCACTTATTCGACTTAGATGTCTAAGCCTCAAACTAGCGAATCACCTCGAAACAAGCTCCGATCATCGTCTATCTTGGGGATGACCGAACATTTGTAGAGAGCCCGAAGCGCGTGCCACTTCTTGCGACTTTGATGTCTAAGCCTCGAACTCAACCGAATCACCTGAAATCTCCGAAAACACCTAAAATGATCTCTAAACACCATGGAGACAAGATCAAGGTAAAATCGAGTGTATAGAGCATAAAACCAATGTAAAACACCGAGATATGACACCAAAGTAGGGCTATAAATGTGCTCTAAATCGAGCACATCAACACTAAGCTTAACCTTTGCTAGTCCTAGCAAAGAGACTATAGGAACAACATCAAAGCACATGGGCACCCCAAAACAAGCTAACTACAAAAGCAAAACAAAACTAAACTATGAAAGCGATAAAGCCTAAAACTCATTATGAGTAGGAATCCGGATGCACTTAGCTGCGTCGACAAGCCCTTTAAACCTCAAGGTCTCCCAAAGGGCGAGTTAGGTCCGTGAGGGTTTTGAAGGAGACCCACAAATCCCAAGCAAACAAACATGGTGGCGGAGAACAAGACAATACAAGCATGTGCGAACAAACTCTTCCCTAGCCATAGGTGTGCAAGTACAATGGTCTCAATAAAGCGCAATACCAAAGAGAGCGACCAATTCCACAAGCTTGAGATCACTAGGGCAGCGGCAACACGAGCCATGCTACCCACTACCTAAAGAGGTCACAAGTCTACACTCCAGGGTAATTTCTCAAAGATGTGAGAATATGTAATAGCAGCTCATGTGTTTGATTATGGTTGGGTGTTTAGCTCAAAACTTCCGACTAAAGATGAGTGGGAATCAAACACCTAATAGGGGAGAATCATGGGGATTGTGTCATATCTAACTCCGCCTGAGAACAAACTAATCGGACCAAGTCGAACAGGTTAGCACAAGGGTTGTAACGTTGGCTTAGGGTTAAGGTGGGATACATTTGGGAATGTGGAGCTAAGAAGAGGATAGCAAGTGACCCTAAACAAATAACCCACAAACATCTCATGACAAACCAATGAACACTATATCCAAACACCATAAATAACCCAATAAACTCATCAAAGCACAATGATCTCTATCATAAAACACCAAAAACATGAAATCTCATGAGCACAAGTGTCTCTAAGCTCATCTCCCAATTGAACATCGACCTTCTCACTCACAAGAATATGATGTGTATAAAATCTCAATGAAAAACAAGAGAAAGGTCTCCTCAAACATAGAATGTGTATGTATAATAATAATGAAAGCACTAGAGGAAATGGGAGAAGTAATAAGAGCTTGACATGAAATCGATAGAGTCATATATAAACCAACAACCATAATAACATAACCAAAAACCTACTCATCAATGTAGCACAAAACAACCCCACCATCACAAAGCTATCCTCTAGGTAGAGAAGAGGGACAATTTGGCTCATGTGGAGGCTAAATAATGTGGCTACAAAAGAAAAGGAAAAGGCAAGAATTTGGCTTAACCTAAAGTCAATTGCGTTCAAGGTAGGCTATTTGGCTATGTAGCTCAATTCTAGCGAACGTGTTATCATCCCTGGTCTGGCGAAAAGTCGACTATACTGGAGAAGAACCGACACAATACTTAGATCCCCTAACTAGCACTCACAATGAATGGAACTCGCAAGGAGTCCAAGAAGGCTCAATCCTTACGGCTAGTCGAAATGCGCCTCTAGAGGTAGACAACCAAGCCACAAACCGAGCAAACCCCAATTCCCCCAAGCTATGCGGAAAACAGTCGAACTCTAGGTCCCAAAACAGGCACAAGGCTAAGGAAATACGAGTTTGCATAGGAACATGGAATGTGCACAACAGAAGCTTGCATGCTAGACTCACAACTCAACCATTTATTGAAAGCAAGGATAAAACACAACTATACAACCTAAACATGAAACTATACAAGCTACATAAGACAAAAACTAGACAAACTAAGCATGTGAAAAACTAGAAGCAAAACTAAATAATAGTTACAATAATGCAAATCTTTCGAGATTTTGAAAGCGTAAGCGCATCCTCCCCCAAGCTAGCTCGAAAGCCGTCTCGGCGATGAGGAAGGCGAAAGAAAAACCAAAAGAACGAAAGATAGGCATTATTGGAACTATAGAGAACAAAGCAAACATCATGAAACAACAAACACCGGGTTATCTCCCGCAAGTACTTTTGTTTAACGTCGTTAAGTTCGACCCAGCTAACGACCAGCTCAAACAAATGAAAAGCTAGGGAAAGAAGCCATACCTGAGCTAGGAGCGGACTCACTCCTAGCATCACCATCTCCTCGAACGTGGTGACCCAAAACTCTCCACCTCGCAGCAGTGGCGGAGGTAAGCAATGAAGTACCGGGGTCACCCGGATGGAAGGTCAAATATGGGGCTCCCCCAAGCTTAGGTGGAGCCATCTTCTTCTTTTTATGGAACATTTTTCTTTTTCTTTTTCTCACCCGCTTCCTCTTGCGGGGTTGCTAGTCATTACTACCAACTTCTTCATCAAAATCGGAGTGCACAAGAACTAACTCCTTCTCCTTCACAACATCATCAACCTTTTTCTTCTTCTCATCATCAAATCTCCTCGCTTCATCACAAGAAATCATCAAACCATCATCAAGTACATGGGCATCAAGAACATCAAGCCCTCCAACCTTATCACCTTGAGAATCATCAACCACATCTAGAGAGAAAAGTTGCTCGACCATGGGTTCCTTTGAAGACTTAGCAAACCCAAAAACTGCTTGCTCATTGGGTACCCTTATAGTAATGGTTTCGGCTTCACAATCAATTAGGGCACCCAAGCTCTTCAAAGCATCTCTCCCAAGAATGAGGGGAGTGTAGGGGTCTTCCACCATGTCAAGCACAACAAAATCGCAAGGGACAACAACACTCCCCACTTGGATAGGAAGATCCTCAAACTCCCCACATGGCACTTTAATGCTCCGGTCGGCAAGTTGGATGGATTTCTTGGATGGTGTAAGCTTGAAAGGAAGGTGCTTAGCAATACTCATCGGCATTAGGCTAATAGAGGCCCCCAAATCGGCGAGTGCTCCCTTGGGCTTTTGGTTTCCAAGGGTAACGGGTAAAACGAAGGGTCCTCTAGCCTTTTCTTTCTTCGCCCAAGTGCCTTGAACAATAGCACTAACTTGCTCCGGTAGATTGACAACTTCACTTTCAAGCTTCTTTTTGTTCCCCAAGAGTGTCTTCAAGTACTTAGCATATTGAGGCATTTGCTCCATTGCCTCTAAGAACGGGATCTTCATTTCCAATCGCTTCATATGCTCAAGAAACTTGAGAAATTTGGCTTGCATTTGTTTCTCCACCACCTTATATGGGAAAGGAAGGGGTGGGCCACTTAAACGCTCACGAGCACGCCACTCTTGCATTTTCTTCCAATTATCCTCTTGCTCCAACTTCTCTTTTTCTTTCACTTCATCTCTCTTTTCAACTTCCTCTTCTCTCTTTTCTTCACAAACTTCCTCAAGAATTTCTTCTTCACCCTCTCCCCCAAGCTCATCTTCATGAACAATATCTTCTTGAAGTTCACTACCCATTGAAGGACCATCACCCAAATCATCACTCGAAGCTTCAATTGGACCCGGATAGGAAGTACCCGATCTAAGGAAGATCGCCTTGCATGTGTGGTGGTTTGATGGTTGGTTAGGAGGTGGAGGTTGGGTGGATGGGTTAGGTTGAGGGTTGGATGGGAAAAGCATAGGTGGAGGTGGTTGGGCTAATTGTGCAAGTTGGGTCTCCAAATTCTTTTGTTGGGTTTGGAGTTGAGCCATTTGAGTGATTAAGGTTTGATTGAGTTGGGCTAAGGTGCTCAATTGGGTTGTCATGAAGTCTTGGTTAGGAGTGGGGTTAGGAGGTGGTTGGGTGGTTGGGTATGATTGGTTGGGATTGGGTCGTGGCACTTGTGGGTAAGGCTTGTTTCCATTGGGCCTAGGAAAACTACCACCGGCTTGATTGTTGTAAGAGCCATAGTTGTTGTAGCCTTGGTTGAAGTTTCCTTGACCATTGTTAGGATTGAAGGGAGGTCGGGAGGCCGGATTGTTGAATAAGGTATATTGAGAGTACCCTTGACCTTGGTTCCCATACCCCATAGCCGCTACATGTTCGGGATTGCACCCATACCCATCAAAATTCGTCGCTTGGGCCCCTTCATAAGCACTTGACCCATAATTTACCGATGCCACATGCTCCGGATTCAAACCCCCACAATAGGATGTATCATGATTAGTACCCCCACAGATACGGCATGAAAAACTTTTGACTTCATTAGCGGCGGAGACATTGGAGCTTGCTTGGGCTAGCTTAAGTTCGGACAATTTCTTGTCCATCATGGCTTCAATTTTTGCACCAATAGAATCAAGATTTGCACCACTCATCACGCCCCTTTGTTGCTTGCTCCCCCTTGCACCACCCCAAGTGCTATTCTTGGCAACCTCCTCGATCATAGCTTTCACCGCGATGCATGGGATTTTTGAGAGTTGCCCACCAACCGCGGAGTCTAGAAGTGCCTTAGTTGAATCATCAAGCCCGTCATAGAAGAAGGTATTCAAATGGTTCTCCCCATATTCATGATGGGGGCAAGCTCGAAGCATACTCTTAAATCTAGTCCAAGCGGCACATAGGCTCTCATCGTCCTCTTGAGTGAATGACGCGATCTTTTTGCGCCAATCTTGTGTGCGGTTTGTAGGATAGAACCTTTCAAGGAGCGCGTTCTCAATTGCTCCCAAGTAGTGATGGAGTTGGGCTCTAGACATTTATACCAATCTTTGGCGTCCCAGCTAGACTAGCAGAAGAGGCACAACTTGATGTAATCGGGGTGGTTAGGGCATTGAGGTATGAACCTACAATTCTCCGTGAATGCCTCCAAGTGTATGAGAGGACATTCGTTTCTTAGCCATAAAATGGATTTTCTTTTACCATTCTTGTGTTTTGTGGGTCTATCTGGAAGTTGGTGGGGCATTAGGTAGTACCCGGACCTCTTGGAACTCTCTTGAGCCCGGGGTCCCGAATTGCCCAAATAGAGGTTGATTGTTGTCGGCCATTGATGGAGGTGGATTGGGTCTAGACGATTGACGTGGAGTAGGAGGAGGAGATCGTCTAGTGACCCTTTGTATCTCGGGATTATATGGAACAAGTTCAAGCTGTGATCTCCGTTGTCTATAGTTCATGCAAACAACACTAGAAACCAAAGCGTAAGCAGCGACAAGCAAAAATTATTCAAACAAAAACTAAAGAGAGCAATAATATGGACTACACAAGCACAAAAACTAAAGCGCTTGTTTCCGACAGCGGCGCATTTTGATAGCGGTTTTTAAGCGTCGGTTTACAGCTAAGAACCTGGTTAATCAAACACATTTATAAACACCCTAGTTACAACTATAGCGTGTATAGAGGTAAGTTTGGGGATCGAACCACAAGGGAACAAGGAGCAAAAGATTAAGTGCTAGGTGTAGAGAATGGTGTGTGTATGTAGGTGGGTGTTTTGAACTAAACTAGGGAAAGCAATAAACAAGATTGAGATAACAATAATAAACAAACGGGGTTGGTGAGGATTCACCCTAGGTCGATACTATGTTCTCAAATAAAGCTAGGTCAAGGGAGATTGAGCGTGGTTTAATCGAGACACTCTAGATGACATGGGAAGTTGATGACATATAATCAATACGAGCGACCCATAATCGCCCTATGTCTCACAAGGGAGTGGCGGGACAAGATATGTATGAATATCAATCAATCAAACCACAACAACCTCAACCCTAATCTAGCATATGAAACAACATTCACCAAACCTAGGGTTTCACCAAACCAAAGCCCCTAAGAAATCTACTCTAGCATGTTTGAAGTGAAAACAACAAAGAAAAGAGAAACATGTATGTAAGCATTAGGGCAAGAAAATAACAAATCAAATAAAAAAAAAAGAAAAAATGAAGAGGAAAGCATTAAATGACATGAATGAACCATAAACAAAGTAAATGAAAGCAATAAAGAAAGATAGAAAGATAAACTTACATAAATGAAGGTGCTTGAATGTAAAGGGAATGAAATTACAAGACTTGAATGTAAAGAAAGCAATTGAAATCTAATCTAGGGTTTGGAATTGAAATTAAAGCAATAAAATGATGTTTAATAGATGAGAGAGTTTCTCTCTCAAAGCATAGGGTTTATGTTCATAAAAGTGCCCTTATATAGGCTACAAAGAAGGGAACAAAAGCCCTAAAAGAATCCTCACGTGGCAAGCTTGAAGAGAAATCGAAATCGCGAGTTTAAGTGCATTCGCCAGAATGCGGTGAAGATGCCGAATCTAGTCGATTCGACCGAATCCAAGGAGCTTCGACCGAATCTTAGTTGTTCTTGGCTTCCAGAGACTTTGAGCAATAGGCTTGGGCATGGCATGGTCCATTCGACCGAATGGACTTCTCATTCGACCGAATGTGGTCATTTTGGCCACATTGAAGCTTCAAACTATCGTTAAATGACTTCCGATCTTTGCGATACTTTCGGGGATGACCCGAAACACTTGTGGGAGCCTTGAAACGCGTGCCACTTCTTCGACTTTGATGTCTAAGCCTCAAACTAACTTGAATCACCTCGAAACAAGCTCCGATCATCGTGCTATCTTCGGGGATGACCCGAAACATTTGTGGGAGCCTCGAAACGCGTGCCACTTCTTCGACTTTGATGTCTAAGCCTCGAACTCAACCCGAATCACCTCGAAATCTCCCGAAAACACCTAAAATGATCTCTAAACACCATGGAGACAAGATCAAGGTAAAATCGAGTGTATAGAGCATAAAACCAATGTAAAACACCGAGATATGACACCAAAGTAGGGCTATAAATGTGCTCTAAATCGAGCACATCATACTCACATGCTTGAAATTACGTGTTAAGTTGCGATTTGAACGGTTTTGTAGCATTTTTGTCACTTTCGCACGTAAAATAGCTTAAACATGGTTTGTTATGCACGAAACTTGGCACACAACACTATTTGGTATAAATTATTGTGTTGAAGGGGTTAGAATCGAAAATAATACACATATGCTTGAAATTACGTGTTAAGTTACGATTAGAACGGTTTTGAATCGTTTTTGTCACTTTCGCACGTAAAATAGCTTAAACTTGGTTTGTTATGCATGAAACATGGCACATAATAATATTTGGTATATATTACTGTGTTGAAGTTGTTAGAATCGCAAATAATACTCTTATGCTTGAAATTACGTGTTAAGTTGCGATTTGAACGGTTTTGAAGCGTTTTTGTCACTTTCGCACGTAAAATAGCTTAAACTTGGTTTGGTATGCACAAAACTTTGCACACAAGACTATTTAGTATATATTATTGTGTTGAAAGGGTTAGAATCAAAAATAATACTCATATGCTTAAAATTACGTGTTAAGTTGCGATTTGAACGGTTTTGAAGCGTTTTTGCCACTTTCGCACGTAAAATAGCTTAAACTTGGTTTGTTATGCGCGAAACTTGGCACACAACAATATTTCGTATATATTATAGTGTTGAAATGGTTACAATCGAAAATAATACTCATATGCTTGATATTACGTGTTAAGTTGCGTTTTTTAGTGTTTTAAAGCGTTTTTGTCACTTTCGCACGTAAAATGGCTTATACTTGGTTTGTTATGCACGAAACTTGGAAAGCAATACTTTTTCGTATACATTATTGTGTTGAAGTGATTAGAATAAAAAATAATACTCATATGCTTGAAATTACGTGTTAAGTTGCGATTTGAACGGTTTTGTAGCATTTTTGTCACTTTTGCACGTAAAATAGCTTAAAAATGGTTTGTTATGCACGAAACTTGGCACACAACACTATTTGGTATATATTATTGTGTTGAAGGGGTTAGAATCGAAAATAATACACATATGCTTGAAATTACGTGTTAAGTTACGATTAGAACGGTTTTGAAACGTTTTTGCCACTTTCGCACGTAAAATAGCTTAAACTTGGTTTGTTATGCGCGAAACTTGGCACACAACAATATTTCGTATATATTAAAGTGTTGAAATGGTTACAATCGAAAATAATACTGATATGCTTGATATTACGTGTTAAGTTGCGTTTTTTAGTGTTTCAAAGCGTTTTTGTCACTTTCGCACGTAAAATGGCTTATACTTGGTTTGTTATGCACGAACCTTGGCACGCAATACTTTTTCGTATATATTATTGTGTTCAAGTGATTAGAATAAAAAATAATACTCATATGCTCTTAAATTACGTGTTAAGTTGCGATTTGAACGGTTTTGTAGCATTTTTGTCACTTTCGCACGTAAAATAGCTTAAACATGGTTTGTTATGCACGAAACTTGGCACACAACACTATTTGGTATATATTATTTTGTTGATGGGGTTAGAATCAAGAATAATACTCATATGCTTAAAATTACGTGTTAAGTTGCGATTTGAACGGTTTTGAAGCGTTTTTGCCACTTTCGCACGTAAAATAGCTTAAACTTGGTTTGTTATGCGCGAAACTTGGCACACAACAATATTTCGTATATATTATAGTGTTGAAATGGTTACAATCGAAAATAATACTCATATGCTTGATATTACGTGTTAAGTTGCGTTTTTTAGTGTTTTAAAGCGTTTTTGTCACTTTCGCACGTAAAATGGCTTATACTTGGTTTGTTATGCACGAAACTTGGCACGCAATACTTTTTCGTATATATTATTGTGTTGAAGTGATTAGAATAAAAAATAATACTCATATGCTTGAAATTACGTGTTAAGTTGCGATTTGAACGGTTTTGAATCGTTTTTGTCACTTTCGCACGTAAAATAGCTTAAACTTGGTTTGTTATGCACGAAACATGGCACACAACAATATTTCGTATATATTAAAGTGTTGAAATGGTTACAATCGAAAATAATACTCATATGCTTGATATTACGTGTTAAGTTGCGTTTTTTAGTGTTTTAAAGCGTTTTTGTCACTTTCGCACGTAAAATAGCTTAAACTTGGTTTGTTATGCACAAAACTTGGCACGCAATACTTTTTCGTATATATTATTGTGTTCAAGTGATTAGAATAAAAAATAATACTCATATGCTTGAAATTACGTGTTAAGTTGCGATTTGAACGGTTTTGTAGCATTTTTGTCACTTTCGCACGTAAAATAGCTTAAACATGGTTTGTTATGCACGAAACTTGGCACACAACACTATTTGGTATATATTATTGTGTTGAAGGGGTTAGAATCAAAAATAATACTCATATGCTTAAAATTACGTGTTAAGTTGCGATTTGAACGGTTTTGAAGCGTTTTTGTCACTTTCGCACGTAAAATAGCTTAAACTTGGTTTGGTATGCACAAAACTTGGCACACAAGACTATTTAGTATATATTATTGTGTTGAAGGGGTTAGAATCAAAAATAATACTCATATGCTTAAAATTACGTGTTAAGTTGCGATTTGAACTTTTAAGCTTTTGCCACTTTCCCGATAAAATAGCTTAAACTTGGTTTTTACGGAAACACAACTATTTCGTATATATTATAGTGTTGAAATGGTTACAATAGAAAATAATACTCATATGCTTGATATTACGTGTTAAGTTGCGTTTTTTTGTGTTTTAAAGCGTTTTTGTCACTTTCGCACGTAAAATGGCTTAACTTTGTTTGTTATGCACGAAACTTGACAAGCAATACTTTTTCGTATATATTATTGTGTTGAAGTGATTAGAATAAAAAATAATACTCATATGCTTGAAATTACGTGTTAAGTTGCGATTTGAACGGTTTTGTAGCATTTTTGTCACTTTCGCACGTAAAATAGCTTAAACATGGTTTGTTATGCACGAAACTTGACAAGCAATACTTTTTCGTATATATTATTGTGTTGAAGTGATTAGAATAAAAAATAATACTCACATGCTTGAAATTACGTGTTAAGTTGCGATTTGAACGGTTTTGTAGCATTTTTGTCACTTTCGCACGTAAAATAGCTTAAACATGGTTTGTTATGCACGAAACTTGGCACACAACACTATTTGGTATATATTATTGTGTTGAAGGGGTTAGAATCGAAAATAATACACATATGCTTGAAATTACGTGTTAAGTTACGATTAGAACGGTTTTGAATCGTTTTTGTCACTTTCGCACGTAAAATAGCTTAAACTTGGTTTGTTATGCATGAAACATGGCACATAATAATATTTGGTATATATTACTGTGTTGAAGTTGTTAGAATCGCAAATAATACTCTTATGCTTGAAATTACGTGTTAAGTTGCGATTTGAACGGTTTTGTCACTTTCGCACGTAAAATAGCTTAAACTTGGTTTGGTATGCACAAAACTTTGCACACAAGACTATTTAGTATATATTATTGTGTTGAAAGGGTTAGAATCAAAAATAATACTCATATGCTTAAAATTACGTGTTAAGTTGCGATTTGAACGGTTTTGAAGCGTTTTTGCCACTTTCGCACGTAAAATAGCTTAAACTTGGTTTGTTATGCACGAAACTTGGCACACAACACTATTTGGTATATATTATTGTGTTGAAGGGGTTAGAATCGAAAATAATACACATATGCTTGAAATTACGTGTTAATTGCAATTTGCACGGTTTTGAATCGTTTTTGCCACTCTCGCACGTAAAATAGCTTAAACATGGTTTGATATGCACGAAACATGGCACAAAAAAATATTTGGTATATATTACTGTGTTGAAGTTGTTAGAATCGCAAATAATACTCTTATGCTTGAAATTACGTGTTAAGTTGCGATTTGAACGGTTTTGAAGCGTTTTTGTCACTTTCGCACGTAAAATAGCTTAAACTTGGTTTGTTATGCACGAAACTTGGCACACAACACTATTTCGTATATATTATTGTGTTGAAGGGGTTAGAATCAAAAATAATACTCATATGCTTAAAATTACGTGTTAAGTTCATTTGAATCGCTTTGAAGCCGCTTTTGCCACTTCGCGACGGAAAATGGCTTATACTTGGTTTGTTATGCACGAAACTTGGCACGCAATACTTTTTCGTATATATTATTGTGTTGAAGTGATTAGAATAAAAAATAATACTCATATGCTTGAAATTACGTGTTAAGTTGCGATTTGAACGGTTTTGTAGCATTTTTGTCACTTTCGCACGTAAAATAGCTTAAACATGGTTTGTTATGCACGAAACTTGGCACACAACACTATTTGGTATATATTATTTTGTTGAAGGGGTTAGAATCAAGAATAATACTCATATGCTTAAAATTACGTGTTAAGTTGCAATTTGCACGGTTTTGAATCGTTTTTGCCACTTTCGCACGTAAAATAGCTTAAACTTGGTTTGTTATGCACGAAACATGGCACAAAATAATATTTGGTATATATTACTGTGTTGAAGTTGTTAGAATCGCAAATAATACTCTTATGCTTGAAATTACGTGTTAAGTTGCGATTTGAACGGTTTTGAAGCGTTTTTGTCACTTTCGCACGTAAAATAGCTTAAACTTGGTTTGGTATGCACAAAACTTGGCACACAAGACTATTTAGTATATATTATTGTGTTGAAGGGGTTAGAATCAAAAATAATACCATCTTTAAAATACGTTAAGTTGCGATTTGAACGGTTTTGAAGCGTTTTTGCCACTTTCGCACGTAAAATAGCTTAAACTTGGTTTGTTATGCACAAAACTTGGCACACAAGACTATTTAGTATATATTATTGTGTTGAAGTGATTAGAATAAAAAATAATACTCATATGCTTGAAATTACGTGTTAAGTTGCGATTTGAACGGTTTTGAAGCGTTTTTGCCACTTTCGCACGTAAAATAGCTTAAACTTGGTTTGTTATGCGCGAAACTTGGCACACAACAATATTTCGTATATATTATAGTGTTGAAATGGGGGGGGGGGGGGGGGGGGGGGGGGGGGGGGGGGGGGGGGGGGGGGGGGGGGGGGGGGGGGGGGGGGGGGGGGGGGGGGGGGGGGGGGGGGGGGTGAAAATTACGTGTTAAGTTGCGATTTGAACGGTTTTGAATCGTTTTTGTCACTTTCGCACGTAAAATAGCTTAAACTTGGTTTGTTATGCACAAAACATGGTACAAAATAATATTTGGTATATATTACTGTGTTGAAGTTGTTAGAATCGCAAATAATACTCTTATGCTTGATATTACGTGTTAAGTCGCGTTTTTTAGTGTTTTAAAGTGTTTTTGTCACTTTCGCACGTAAAATGGCTTATACTTGGTTTGTTAAGCACGAAACTTGGCACGCAATACTTTTTCGTATATATTATTGTGTTGAAATGATTAGAATAAAAAATAATACTCATATGCTTGAAATTACGTGTTAAGTTGCGATTTGAACGGTTTTGAATCGTTTTTGTCACTTTCGCACGTAAAATAGCTTAAACATGGTTTGTTATGCACGAAACTTGGCACACAACACTATTTGGTATATATTATTGTGTTGAAGGGGTTAGAATCGAAAATAATACACATATGCTAGAAATTACGTGTTAAGTTGCGATTTGAACGGTTTTAAATCGTTTTTGTCACTTTCGCACGTAAAATAGCTTAAACTTGGTTTGTTATGCACGAAACATGGCACATACTTTTTGTTATATTATTGTGTTGAAGTGATTAGAATAAAAATAATACCCCTTGCGAAATTACGTTGTTAAGTTCGTTTGAGCGGTTTTTGTAGCATTTTTGTCAACTTTCCCCGTTAAAATAGCTTAAACTTGGTTTGTTATGCACGAAACATGGCACGAAATGATATTTGGTATATATTACTGTGTTGAAGGTTTTAGAATCGCAAATAATACTCTTATGCTTGAAATTTAAAATGTTAATTCAATTTCCGCAGTTTTAATGTTTTACTTTTCCTTCGTAAAATGGCAAACGGGTTTTGTTATGCGAGCTGGCACAACAATATTTGGTATATATTACTGTGTTGAAGGTTTTAGAATCGCAAATAATACTCTTATGCTTGAAATTACGTGTTAAGTTGCGATTTGAACGGTTTTGAAGCGTTTTTGTCACTTTCGCACGTAAAATAGCTTAAACTTGGTTTGGTATGCACAAAACTTGGCACCGGGCTATTTGTATATATTTTTTTTGTTTTGAAGGGGTTAGAATAAAAATAATCCGATACGGGTTTTTAGCGCGTGGTTTAGCGCTAAGAACCGGTTAAATCAAAACATTTATAAACACCCAAATTCAACTAAAAGCGTGTAAAAATTAATTTGGGGATCAACCCAAAGAGAAGGAAGAAAGATTGGGGTGCTAGGTGTAGATGAAAGGTGTTTATTAGGTGGGTGTTTTGAACTAAACTGGGGGAAAACAATAAACAAGATTGAGATAACAATAATAAAAAAAGCGGGGTTGGTAAAAGGATTCACCCTAGGTGATGTTATGTTCTTCACACAAAAGTTAAGCCCAGGGAGATTGGGGCTTTCATAGGAACTCAAATGACATGGGGAAGTTGATGACATATAATCAATCGGCACCCAAATAAGCCCTATTTCCTACAAAGGGTTGGGGGGGGAAACCCAGATTGTATAGAATTCGATCAATCAAACCAAACAACCTAACCCTTCTAGCGTATGGGGCAACATTCGCAAACCTGGGGTTTCCTGACCAAAGCCCCTAAGAAACCCTACTCAGCATGTTTGAAGTGAAAACAACAAAAGAAAAAAGAAAGAAAACATGAGAACATTAGGGCAAGAAGAGTCAACAATAATGAAAGATAGAACAATAACCCCTAACTACAACTACACAAAAGCATTAAAAGCAACAAAATCAAGATTGGAATGAAAATGAACAAGATTCAAAGCAAAAATGAAGCATGAAAGAAGGAAAGCATTAAATGACAGGGAATGAACCAAAAAAAAAGTAAATGAAAGCAATAAAGAAAGATAGAAAGATAAACTTTACATAAATGAAGGTTGCAATGAAAAAGGGAATAAAATTACAAGACTTGAATGTAAAAAGCCAGGGAAATTAATCTAGGGTTTGGAATTGAAATTAAAGCAATAAAATGATGTTTAATAGGGGAAGAGTTTCTCTCTCCAAACATAGGGTTTATGTTCATAAAAGTGCCCTTATATAGGCTACAAAGAAGGGAACAAAAGCCAAAAGAATCCTCGTGGCAAGCGAAGAGAAATGCCAATAAGAGTTTAAATTAAATTCGGCCAGAATCACGATTGAAGAACGAATCTAATCGGGGATTCAGGGCCAAGTCAATCCCGGCCAAATCTGGGTGTTCGGAAACCGATGAGGCTGCGGTGTGAAGCCCGGCAGGCCGACGGCCGACCCCTGGCCGGTTAGAGCCGACGCCCCACCTGGTCGGGAATCAAGAACCGGCCAGAATCTTAGTTGTTCTTGGCTTCAGACTTTTGAAAGGCAAGGCGGGCGTGGGTGGTCCATTGAGAATGGACTTCTCTTTGGGCCCAAAAATGGGTAAGGCCACTTGGAAGCCAAACTATCGTTAAGTCGGTTCTTGGGGAACGAAGCGTTTTAGTTTTGTGCTTGTGGTCCCCGGTATTATTGCTCTCTTTGGTTTTGTTTGAATAATTTTTGCTTTGTGTTACTTTTCGGGGTTTTTAGTGTTGTTTGCATGAACTATACCTTGGCGGGAGATCCGCGCTTGAACTTGTTCCAAAAATCAGATCTAAAAAGGGGCACTAGGCGTCTCCCCTCACTCCCGTCAATGCGTCTGGGCCGATCCACCTCCTCAATGGCCCGGGGCCCAAAATCAACCTCTTTTGGGCAATTGGGAAGGGCTCCAAGAGAGTTGAGGGTGGTACTACCTAATCCCCAGAACTTCGTAGACCCAAAAACCTGAAGAAAGGTAAAAAGAAAATCCATTTTTTTGGTCTAAAGAAGGGCTTCAACTTGGGGCATTCCGGAGGAGGTGTAGGTTCATACCTGTGCCCCAACCACCCGATTACATCCAAGTTGTGCCTCTTCTGGTTGAATTCAGCGGGGCCAAAGGTGGTATAAATTCGAGCCCGACTCCTTTACTGCCGGGAATTTAGGCGGCGTTCCTTGAAAGGTTCATCCTAAACCCACCAAGATTGGCGCAAAAGAGGCGTCATTCACTTTCGAGAGGGGTGAGGCTTTTTGCGGCGGATGTTTGGTAGCCTTGCCCCATCTGAATATGGGGAGAACCATTTGAATACCTTCCATGGCGGGCTTGATGATTAACTAAGGCCCGCTCGGGTTTGGGCAACTCTCAAAAATCCCGTGCGGCCGGTGTAAAGCTATATGGGGGAGGTTACCAGAAATAGCCGGGGGGGTTTAAAAGGGGGGGCCAAGCAAAAAAGTGATGAGTGGTGCAAATCTTGATTTATTGGTGAAAAATTTAAGCCATGATGGAAAGAATTAGAACTTAAGCAAAACAAAAACTCCAATGTCTCGCTTTGTAAGTCAAAAGTTTTCTCGGGATCCTTAGGGGTTAATCATGATACATCCTATTGTGGGGGTTTGAATCCAGGGCATGTGGCAGGTTAATTTTGGGTCAAGTGCTTATGGAAGGGGCCCGCGGAATTTTGATGGGTATGGGTCAATCCAGAACATGTTAAGCGGCTATGGGGTATGGGAACCCGAGGTCAGGTTACCCGATATACCTTATTCAACAATCAGGCCCCCGGGGCCCTCCCCGCCCTAACAATGGTGGAAACTTAGAGGCTACAAAACTATGGCTCTTACAAAATCCCCTTGGGTATTTTTCCTAGGCCCGATGGAAAAAAACCTTACCCCCGGTGCCAGGCCCAATCCCGACCAATCTTCCCGACCATACCCTTCACAAGGGGCCCACAACGGACTTGGAATATTGAAGCATTGGCCCAACTCAATCAAACCTTAATCCTCAAATGGCCCCCAACCCAACAAAAAGGGAATTTGGAGACCCAACTTCCTTGGCCCACCCACCTCCCCCATGCTTTTCCCCCCACCCTCGGCCTAACCCCTCCAGACCTCCGCCTCCAACCGCCTGAGCCACCAAAACATGCAAAGGCGTCCCCAGATCGGGTCTTCTACCCGGGGTCCAATTGGAAGCGGGTGAGGGTTTGGGTGATGGTCCTTAATGGGTAGTGAACCCAAGAAGTATTTTTAAAATGAAGATGAGCTTGGGGAGAGGGTGAAGAAAAATTCTTGAGGAAGTTTGGAAAAAAGGAAAAGGAAGTTGAAAAAGAGATGAAGTGAAAGAAAAAAAATTGGACCCAAGAGAGGATTTGGAAGAAAATCGGAGTGCGTGTTTTCGTGGGCGTTTAAGTGGCCCCCCTTCCTTTCCCGTATAAGGTGGTGGAGAAACAAATCTGCCCCAAATTTCCCCGAGTTTCTTGAGCATATAAGGCGATTGGAAATGAAGATCCGTTCTTAGAGGCAATGGACCCAAATGCCTCAATATGCAAAATACTTGAAGACCTCTTGGGGAAACAAAAGGCGAAAGTGAAAGTTGTCAATCTCTTGAGCAATTTAAAGTGTTTTATTTTAAACACTTAGGCGAGAAGAAAGAAAAAGGACCCGGTTTTGCGGTTACCCCTTGGAAAAACCCAAAAATTTTCTGCGATTTGAGGCCCCTCATTGCCTATCGGTGGTATTCTTTAAGCACGCCCTTTCGAGCTTAAACCCCCAAAGAAATCCATCAACAGGCCAAACATTAAAGTCCATGTGGGGAGTTTGAGGATTTCTATCAAAGTGAAGTGTTGTTGTCCCTTGCGATTTTGTTGTGCTTGCTGGGTGGAAGACCCCTTTTCCCTACTTCTTGGGAGGATGCTTTGAAAAGAGCTTGGGTGCCCTAATTGATTGTGGCGAAACCATTACTATAAAAAATTTTGTGGAAGCCGGGTTTTTGGGTTTTTCTAAGTCTTAAAAAGGGAAACCCCTTGAAACCTCTCCAGATTAGGTTTTATGATTCCGGGGGATAAGGTTGGAGGCTTGATGTTCTTGATGCCAGTACCGGTGATGGTTTTTATGATTTCTTGTGATAAGGGAGGGGGTTTGATGATGAGAAGAAGAAAAAGGTTGATGATTTGTGAAGGGAAGGAGTTTAGTTCTTGTGCACTCAGGTTTTGATGAAAAATTGGTAAGTAATAAAAGCAACCCAAAGGGCGGGTGAGAAAAAAAAAAAAAATGTTCCTAAAAAAGAAGAGAACCACCTAAGCTTGGGGGCCCGTATTTGACCTTCCCCGGGGAGTTTTCATTGCCTTACCTCCGCCGCTGGGGTGGAGGGGGTTTTTTAGGTCCCCCGTTGAGGGTGGTGATGCTAAGGGAGTCGGGTCCAGCTTCGGGTATTCTTTCCAACTTTTCCCTTTGTTTGGGTGGATTAAATTTGGGTCGAACTTAGGGGGGTAAACAAAAGTACTTGGGGAGGTAACGGGTTTTGTTGTTTATTTATGTTTTTTTTCTTATAAGGGTTTTTAAAAGCCTTCTTTGGTTCTTTTGGTTTTCTTTTTTAAATTCCCTCTCGGCCAGGGCCCACTTCGGGCTAGCGGGGGGGATGGCAGCTTTCAAAATCCGGGAAAAATTTGCATTATTAACTAATTTTTGGTTTTAATTCCTAGTTTTTCCCCGCTTAGTTTGTCTAGTTTTTGTCTTATGTGCTTGTATAGTTTATGTTTAGGTTGTATAGTTGTGTTTTTTCCTTCTTTAAAAAATGGTTGAGTTTGGGCCAATTAAAATAAATTTTTTCGCCCATAGGCGGGGTGGGGTTTTTATTTTGACTACCCGGCGCCGAAAAAGGATTGAGCCTTCTTGGCTCATGGGTTCCTTTTAAATAGAGTCTTTTTTAAGGTCCCAAAGTATTGTGTTGGTTCTTCTCATTTTAGTCGGCTTTTCTTGAGACCAAGGATGATAACCCCTTCGGTGGGGTGGTTTTAGCCAAATAGCCCCGAGGCCTTAATTGACTTTAGGTTAAGCAAAAATTTTTGCCTTTTCCTTTTTTTTTTAGCCCCTTATTTAGCCTCCACATGACCTTGTCCTTTCTCACCCTGGGGATAGCTTTGTGATGGTGGGGTTGTTTTGTGCTACATTGATGATAGGTTTTTGGTTTTATGTTTTATGGTTGTTGGTTTTATTATACTGTGGGTTTATGTCAAGCTCTTATTACTTCTCCCTTTCCCTAGTGCTTTCATTATTATTTACATACACATTCATGTTTGAGGAGACCTTTCTCTTTTTTCATTGAGATTTTATACCATCTATTCTTGTAAAGGTTGATGTTCAATTGGGAGATAGCTTAGAACACTTGTCTCATGAGATTTCTGTTTTGGTGTTTTATGATAGAGATCATTGTGCTTTGATGGTTTATTGGGTTATTTATGGTGTTTTGGATATAGTGTTCATTAGGTTTGTCATGAGATGTTTGGCAGGTTATTTGTTTAGGGTTAACTTGCATCCTTTCAGCTCCACTTCCCAAATGTATCCCACAAAACTTGCGTTCAACCCTTTGTTTAACTTGGACTTGGTCAGTTGGTTTGTTACGTTTTGGAGTTAGATTGACCAATCCCTGATTATTATTAGGTGTTTGATTCAGGCTTCTTTGAGTAGGAAGTTTTTGGAAACCGAACCATAATCAAACCAAATGGTTATTCATATTTCTCACATCTTTTGAAATTCAGAGTGTAGACTTGTGACCTCTTTAGGGTGAGTGGGTAGCATGGGCTTTTTGTTCTTTGCTTGCCCTAGTGATCTCGAGCGGGGGGTTGGTGGTTCTCTTTGGATTGGGTTTATTGGGACTTGTGGCTTCCCCTATGGTAGGGAAGAGTTTGTTGGGATTATCTTGTATTGTCTTGTTCTCAACCACCGTGTTTTTTTGCTTGGGATTTGTGGGTCCAGCGAAAACCCTCCGAGACCAAACTTCGTCCTTTCTTTGGGAACCTTGAGGGTTTAAAGGGGCTTGTCGTCGCTTAAAGTCGGCAAGTGATTCCTTGACGGAGGTTTTAGGCTTTATAACCTTTTTATAGTTTAGTTTTGTTTTTTCTTTTTTTAGTTAGCTTGTTTTTTGGGGTGCCCGTATTGGCTTGATGTTGTTCCTACCCTAAATCTCTTTCTGGGATGAAAGGTTAAGGCCAAAAGGGGGTTGATGTCTGATTTGACATTTATAATTTCTACTTTGGAAAATATCGGTTTTTAAAATTGGTTTTTCTCTTTCGATTTTTCCGTCTTGTCTCGGGGTTTTGAGATCTTTTGGGGTTTTGGGGAGATTTGAGGTGGTCGGGTTGGTTGAGGCAGGGCCTGAAATTCAAGGTAGCCGGCCCGAGGGCCCCTTAAATTTTGGTCATCCCGAAGATACCACGATGTGGGCTTGTTTAGGGGGATTCAAGTTAGTTTTTAACTTAAAACATCAAAAGTGAAAAAGGGGAACTTTCAAAATCCACGGTGGGGTCATCCAGAAATGCTCATAAAGATCGGGGGGTCATTTGCGATAGTTTTGGAAACTTAAAGTGGCTAAAATGACCACATTGGAATTAGAGAATCCCTTTGGTCCGAATGGAAACCTGCATCAAACTTTTGCTTTCAAAGTTCCCCGGAACCAAGACAACTAAATTGGTTGAAGCTCCTTGGATTGGTTGAATTGAAAGGGGCCCAAAAACAGGTCGAAGCCGGTCGAAGCTTCCTGCCTGCGACTCCCGGAACCGGAACGGCCGGTTGGTGGTCGAACCCAGGTTGGTGAACGACTTTGAAGGGGTCTTCCTTCCCGGTCAATCAATTTTAAACTTCGCATTCGATTTCTCTTGGAAAACACCCGTGGGGTTCTTTTTGGGCTTTTTTTCCCTTCTTTTTGTAGCCTATATAAGGGCCTTTTTGAACATAAACCATGCTTTGGTAGAAAACCTCCTCATGTCCCTTTTTATTGGGTTTTAATTTCAATTTAAACCCTAATTAGGTTTCTTTCCTTTCATTTCAAGTCTTGTAATTTCATTCCCTTTACATTTCAAGCACCTTCCATTAAGTTTATCTTTTCTATCTTTTTTTTTTTGCTTTCAAAATGAAAAAAAAAAATTAAAAAATAGGTTTATTTCTAGGTGTAGACCTTAATGCTTTCTTATTCTTTATCTTTCTTTTAAAAGTTTTCTGTCTTTTGTTTCTTTAATGCTTTTTTAGAATGGGTTTATTGCTTTCCTCTCTCTTGTTTCTTCCTTTTCATATCTAGAGTAGATTTTAGGGGTTTTGGGTTTAAAAAAGAAACCCCTTGGGCGGTTTGTTTATTATTTTAAGGGGAAATGGTTTGAGATTGATGCCGGTTTTGATTGGTTGATATTGATGCATATTTTTTGTCCACCGCCTCCCGTTGGGGAAGCGGATTATGGGTGTTTTATTATAGGGTTTTCCTTCCCATGCCATCTAGAGTTTCCGATTTTCCTTGATTCGATCTCCTTAGCCTTTATCTCACTTTAAAAAGGGGCCTACTTTTGCGTGTATAGAGGTAAGTTTGGGGATTGAACCACAAGGAACAAGGAGCAAGAAAGATTGGGGTGCTAAGGTGTAGATGAAAAAGTGTGTGTATGTAGGTGGGTGTTTTTAACTAAACTAGGGAAAAATAAACAAGATTGAGATAACAATAATAAACAAGCGGGGTTGGTGAGGATTCACCCTAGGTGATTTATTTCTTCACACAAAGTTAAGTCAAGGGAGATTGGCTGGCTCAATAGAGACACTAAGATGACATGGGGAAGTTGATGACATATAATCCCAAAAACGAGCGACCCATAATAAGCCCCATGTCTCACAAAAGGGGGGGCGAGGGGCAAGATATGTATGAATATCAAATTAGAACCACCATACCTCACCCCCAATCAGCATATGAGCACATTCACCAAACTAGGGTTTCCCAAACCAAACCTAAAAATCTACTCACAGCATGTTTGAAGTGAAAACAACAAAGAACAAAAAGAAAACATGTATGTAGCATTAGGCAAGAAGGAAGTCAACAATAATGAAAAATAGAACAATAACTCTAACTCACTACACTAGAAAGCATTAAAAGCAACAAAATCAAGATTGGAATGAAAATGAACAAAATTCAAAGCAATAAATGAAGCATGAAAAAAAGGAAAGCATTAAATGACATGAATGAACCATAAACAAAGTAAATGAAAGCAATAAAATGATGTTTAATAGATGAGAGAGTTTCTCTCTACCAAAGCATAGGGTTTATGTTCATAAAAGTGCCCTATATAGGCTACAAAAGAGGAACAAAAGCCCTAAAAGATCCTCATTAGCAAGCTTGAAAAGAGAAATGAAATCGCGAGTTTAAAGTTGCGTTCGGCCAGAATCCGATGAAGATTCGCAGAATCTAGTCGGGTTCGACGAACCTAGGTCAATGAGAATCAGTGATACGGGCTACGATGAGCTGCGAGTGTGAAGCTTCGACGACGCCGACACGGCCGACCTCGAATTCGGCCGAATTGAGGAGCCGACACGGCCGACCTCGATTGGCCGAATCCAGAGGAGCTGACCAGAATCTTAGTTGTTCTTGGCTTCCGGAGACTTTGAGCAATAGGCTTGGGCATGGCATGGTCCATTCGCCAGAATGGACTTCTCGGCAGAATGTGGTCATTTGGCCACGTTGAAGCTTAAATATCGTTAAATGACTTAGATCTTTGCGGATACTTTCGAGGATGACAGAAACACGTAAAAAAAAAAAAAAAAAAAAAAAAAAAAAAAAAAAACCCCCCCCCCCCCCCCCCCCCCCCCCCCCCCCCCCCCTTCCCGACTTTGATGTCAAACCTCGAACTCAGCAGAAACACCTCGAAATCTCGAAAACACCTAAAATGATCTCCTAAACACCATGGAGACAAGATCAAGGTAAAATCAGTGTATAGAGCATAAAACCAATGTAAAACAGAGATATGACACCAAAGTAGGGCTATAAATGGGGGGCCCCCCCCTTTAACCTTTGAGTCCACAGCAAAGGAGACTAAGTAGGAACAACATCAAAGCACATGGGCACCCCAAAACAAAGCTAACTACAAAAGCAAAACAAAACTAAACTATAAGCGATAAAGCCTAAAAACCTTCATTTAGCAGGAATCCGGTCGCGCTTACAGTCGACAAGCCCTTTAAACCTCAAGGTCTCCCAAGAGGGCGAGTTAGGTCTCGTGAGGGTTTTGAAGGAGACCACAAATCCCAGAAACAAACATGGTGGCGGAGAGCAAGACAATACAAGCATGTGCCGAACAAACTCTTCCCTAGCCATAGGTGTGCAAGTACAATGGTCTCAATAAGCGCCAATACCAAAGAGAGCGACCGAATTCCACAAGCTTGAGATCACTGGGCAAGCGACACACGGGCCATGCTACCCACTACCTAAAGAGGTCACAAGTCTACACTCCAGGGTAATTTCTCAAAAGATGAGAAATATGTAATAGCGCTCATGTGTTTGATTATGGTTCGTGTTTAAGCTCAAAACTTCGACTAAAGATGAGTGGGAATCAAACACCTAATAGGGGAGAATCGTGGGGATTGTGTCATATCTAACTCCGCCTGAGAACAAACTAATCGGACAAGTGAGCGAGGTTAGCACAAGGGTTGTAGCGTTGGCTTAGGGTTAAGGTGGGATACATTTGGGAATGTGGAGCTAAGAAGAGGATAGCAAGTGACCCTAAACAAATAACCCTGAACATCTCACTGACAAACCAATGACACTATATCCAAACACCATAAATAACCGATAAACTCATGAAAGCCATGATCTCTATCATAAAACACCAAAAACATGAAATCTCATGAGCCTGAAGTGTCTCTAAGCTCATCTCCCAATTGAACATCGACCTTCTCACTCACAAGAATATGATGTGTATAAAATCTCAATGAAAACAAAGAAAGGTCTCCTCGAACATAGAATGTGTATGTATAATAATAAGAAAGCACTTAGGAAATGGGAGAAGTAATAAGAGCTGACATGAAATGATAAGTCATATATAAACCAGCAACCATAATAACATAACCAAAACCTCTCATCAATGTAGCACAAAACAACCCCCACCATCAAAAGCTATCCTACAGGTAGAGAAGGGACAATTTGGCTCATGGAGGCTAAATAATGTGGCTACAAAGAAAGGAAAAGCAGAAATTTGAAGCAACCTAAAGTCAATTGCGTTCAAGGTAGGCTATTTGGCTATGTAGCTCAATTCTAGACGTGTTATCATCCTTGGTCTCGAAGAAAAGTATATCTTGGAAGAACCACGACCTATACTTAGATCCCTAACTAGCACTCACAATGAATGGAACTGCATAGGAGGTCAAGAAGGCTCAATCCTACGGCTGAGTCGAATCAGCCTCCAGGGTAGACAACCGAAGCCACAAACCAAGCAAACCCCAATTCCCAAGCTATGTGGAAAGCGGTCGAACTCTAGGTCCCAAAGCAAGCGAGGGGCCAAGGAAATACGAGTTTGCATAGGGACATGGTAATGTGCTAGAAGCTTGCATGCTAGACTCATGACTCGACCATTTATTGAAAGCAGGATAAAACACAACTATACAACCTAAACATGAAACTATACAAGCTACTAAGACAAAAACTAGACAAACTAAGCATGTGAAAAACTAGAACAAACTAAATAATAGTTACAATAATGCAAATCTTTGAGATTTTGAAGCGTAGCGCATCCCTCCCCAAGCTAGCTTTCAGCGTCGGCGATGAGGAAGGCGAAAGAAAAACCAAAAGAACGAAAGATAGGCATTATTGGAACTATAGAGAACAAAGCAAACATCATGAAACAACAAACAGGGTTATCCCCATGAAGTACTTTTGTTTAGCGTCGTTAAGTTCGACTCGACTACGACCGGCTCAAACAAATGAAAAGCTAGGGAAGAAGCCATACGAGCTAGGGCGGACTCACTCCTAGCATCACCATCTCCTCGAACGTGGTGACCCGAACACTCTCCACCTCGCGGCGATTGGAGGAGGTAAGCAATGAAATACCAGGTTCACCCGGATGGAAGGTCAAATATGGGGCTCACCCAAGCTTAGGTGGAGCCATCTTCTTCTTTTTATGGAACATTTTTCTTTTTCTTTTTCTAACACGCTTCCTCTTGAGGGGTTGCTTATAATTAATAACAACTTCTTCATCAAAATCGAGTGCCTGAGAACTAACTCCTTCTCCTTCACAACATCATCAACCTTTCTTCTTCTCATCATCAAATCTCCTACGCTTCATCACAGAAATCATCAAACCATCATCAAGTACATGGGCATCAAGAACATCGAGCCCTCGACCTTATCACCTTGAGAATCATCAACCACATCTAGAGAAAAGTTGCTCGACCATGGGTTCCTTTGAAGACTAGCGACCAAAAGCGCTTGCTCTTGGGTACCCTTATAGTAATGGTTTCGGCTTCACAATCAATTAGGGCACCAAGCTCTTGAAGCATCTCTCCCGGAATGAGGGAGTGTAGGGGTCTTCCACCATGTCGAAGCACAACAAAATCGCAGAGGACAGACAACACTCCCAGCTTGGATAGGAAGATCCTCAAACTCCCCACTGGCACTTTAATGCTTCCGTTGGCAAGTTGGATGGATTTCTTGGATGGTGTAAGCTTGAAAGGAAGGTGCTTAGCAATACTCATGCATTAGGCTAATAGAGGCCCCAATGGTGAGGTGCTCCCTTGGGCTTTTGGTTTCCAAGGTTGCGGTAAAGCGAAGTCCTCAGCCTTTTCTTTCTTGCAAGTGCCTTGAACAATAGCACTAACTTAGCTCAGGTAGATTGAGCAACTTCACTTTCAAGCTTCTTTTTGTTCCCCAAGAGTGTCTTCAAGTACTTAGCATATTGAGGCATTTGCTCCATTGCCTCTAAGAGCGGGATCTTCATTTCCAATACGCTTCATATGCTTCAGAAACTTGAGAAATTTAGGTTCATTTGTTTCTCCACCCCTTATATGGGAAAGGAAGGGTGGAGCCACTTAAGCGCTCAGCGACACGCCACTCTTGCATTTTCTTAATTATCCTCTTGCTCCAACTTCTCTTTTCTTTCACTTCATCTCTCTTTCAACTTCTCTCTCTCTTTCTTCACAAACTTCCTCAAGAATTTCTTGAAATTACGTGTTAAGTTGCGATTTGAACGGTTTTGTAGCATTTTTGTCACTTTCGCACGTAAAATAGCTTAAACATGGT